>JAIFTH010000017.1:0-119392 GCA_019968535.1 Fragariocoptes setiger
ACCAGCACCAGCACCAGCACCAGCACCAGCACCAGCACCAGCACCAGCACCAGCAACAGCACCAGCACCAGCACCAACAACAACGACAACCTGTGAGACCGATTTCGTCTTTAGCTTCGATTTCACCGCCGGTTACAAGTCCTCACGCGCCGCTGGGAACACTGCGTCATTCCAATTCAATGGGCGCTCCGTTGCCGGCTCGACATTCGCCAGCTGCGTCAAAAATGCGCCAAGCAAACATTGCAATAGGATTTGCGAGCAATTTCGGTCTTTCGTTTGGTCCGAATGCACACCCGCGTTTGAACAAAGGTGTCACCAGCATATTTCATCATCCAAATCGCATCCAACAAGCCGAGTACCCTTTCGTTACTTTGCGCAAATACCCTGAGTCGATGGTGGCCTCCATCGGGGGTGTCGTTTCAACACGGTCCATAAAATTATTAGACCAAGTCGAGAGCGACGAGGAAAGCGAAACTCGTGATACCTGGTGGACAGAGCTTCGCAAAGAGATTCGTTCTCACGCGCGTGCTCTCAACTGTGATGTCATTCTTGGCTATACTGAGAGCACTAAAGTTTGCGAAGATGTGTGTGTTCTATCTGCTTCCGGTACGGCAGCTCGCATCAATGCGCCGCCATTTGAATCCAACTCGGCACTCGTTGGTACCGACCAACTACACAACAATGAATTCAACGGAACTGAACTGATTGACGACGACCAAAAGCAACAAAAACCCAATGATGGAGCACCGAAGAAAATACCGACCTCTGGTCAGAAGTGTTGCAAGTTGTGTCATTTACCGATGTCTTGTCCCACTGTATTGGCGGCTAACTTTAGCGATTGTACCGTTTGTTCGCGTGCTAAAGTGCCCGACGTATTGCTCATGACAATAGAGCCACCACCTGAGCTCAATATAGTGAGCATCGGTACTTTGATTCAAGCGAGAGTATGTCGAAATAAGCGGGACTCACGTGGAGAGCAAAGCGCTAAAGAAATTGGCGATGCTTTACCATTCCTTGAGTATGAGTTACATAGGCAATTGTTTTCTAAACTCAAGTTTAAGGGCATGAATTGTTTATTCGGTCTCACAACTGAGCTATCGATGGGCGAAAATATGATTACAGCAGTTGCTACTGGCACCGGTTGTTTTGTTCTCGGTTTACCGCCACCAGAACCATTACAGATTTCAGTCGGGAAAGGCATCAAAGCACCTAAGCTGAGCGAAATTCAGCGCTTGATTGCAATGAGTGCAATTAAGAATCGGGAGTATTTCGGTTTGAACAAATTTTTCTGCTCGTCCTCACCTCAATCTGGCTCAAATGCTACCGCAACGCCTACGCAAACCAATCCCAACCACAAGACCGATTCACAGCAACCGTCATCACCGATAATCCTATCTGGTGGCCGTCCGGCATCGTCATCTACACATTTTGTGTCCTCAGAATTAGATGATCCTAAACATAGGTTGGAGCTGGAGCTCGAATCTACCACAAAGAGACAAGATGCTACAACAGCGGGCTCAGAGTTTCGATCAATTGAAAAATCGTTGACTTCGCGTCATCGCTATCATCATCATCGCCATCATCATCATCACAATCATCATCACCATCATCACGGACATCATTCGCCTACTAAAAGTAAGCACCGGTCTAAAAGATCTACACACAGTAGTTCCAAGGATATTGACGACAATCAAACTGTCGATACGTTGGATGATGACGACACAAATTCACAATGCTTATCTCAAACAACGAGCACAGCAGCAACACGTAAACAAGCCGAATCGTCTACAATAACGCTTGAAGTTGATGATAATGAGGACGCTGATATTATAGCTCTAATGATCGACAGCGACATTCCTCATGGATATTTCTTGTGTAACAGTGAGACTTTCCCAATGTTGCAACACGAATCTATGACCTCAATCAACATGTTTACACAAGTAACACGAGCTAAACTCACTAGCCTTAAACAATTTCCGCAACAATTCGACTGGATAATTCAGGGCCTCTTCGTGAAATTGCGTCGTTCATTGCCCTGCTGCTTGACAAACCTTACATTCGTGGTTGACCTACCTGAAGCTGATATTGTGCAAATTGCAGTTTCCGGTTGTCTTGTTGGCCTACAAAGTGCTCAGGATCTGCTACCATCGAGCCAATCTATCGAACACGACACTCTAGAGCCGCCAGCTACAGGTGAAACCGAACGAAAGACGCTACAAGTGCCAAACAAATTGACTCAAGATTCGGTTCACAAGTCGCCATCGAAATCACCCAAGTTTGCGAGTAAATTTTTGCATCGAAATCAACCCGCACCTGCGACTGAGTCAAATGTATCGCCTAGTAATGCTGGTAGCAGCAACAACGACGCAAAAGGCGCGAAAGAGCGACTATCGAGTTCGAGCACGAGTCCAACAAAATTGTTTAAGAAGCAACAGACTTATCCAGGTGCCGTGGCGCCTACTATCAGTGGGTACGAGAAACCGCGCTCATCGCCGGGCAAATCCAACAACCTGAACGAATTTCTCACAAATGCTGCTATAAAGCTAAGAGCGCCATTGTCTTCTTCATCGAACACTGCAACCCAATCCTCTAATCAAGCCTTTCAACATCAAGCAACTCATGGTTCAGAGCAACAATATGCGAGTAACGAGCGGGCCTCGTTTTCTCGACGACAAGAACAGAGCGGGTTGCCACGTGCGCGTGCTAGCTCAATAGGGCAATCGGGATCGCAATCGACAATTGATATCACTTCTCTGAGTTACATTCCTAGCGCTATCGATTACAATTATCTTGGCAACTTGACCTTCTCGTTCGTGCGCGAAACAAATAGCGTGCGTGAAAGTGGCGGACTCAATGCTTTCATTCATTGCTTTCTAATGGAGGTGTTTGCAATCGTTCGCGCGCACGTTTCAGCGCTCGGCGGAAATGCCTTTCTTTCGTTTCGGCTCCAACAATTCAGTGTCTTTTATCACTCGAACAAAAACCAAGCTCAATGTCTTGTGTCAGTGGCTGGCGACGCGGCTCATGTCACACTTTAGCCGAATGATTCTTGAACACTTAATGCACAATCTCAAACAAAAATCTGACCGTGGTATTTGCACAATCCAGCAATGCTTTTTACTTTCAATATTAAACTTCACATGCAATCGTGTCAAACTCATACACAATACTCATCAATTTAATCAGTACTACCAGATAAAGGAATTTATTTAGTCAGTTGTTAACAGTGATAGTTCTGAAATCCTAATCAGGTGTCGTTTAACGATTGAGTAACCATGTGTAAGAGACAGTCGATTATGATAGTAGTGAATCTTCTGTTGATGGTGTAGTTGGTCGTATCGCAATATCTTTGAATCAATTAGATTTGTTGACTTTGTGCAATATTTCGGGTACTACATGCACTCGTCAAGAGAAATCCGAGTGCACCAACTTATCAATTAAAAGATTAAACGCGATCTGTTATAAATGAACCAAAATAAATGGGCCATTCAAATCTATGACAAAAAGTTTCTGCCTCGTATTAACATGATAATCGATTCAAGAAACGCGCGCTTCACATGTTTGTGTGAATGGGCACTATGTGTGACAAGGGGGCAAGAACGACACTAAGTAATAACTTCAAAGGATTCAATATGGTGTTATAACGTTCAACGATATTCGACATGCTCGCTTCATCTCCATGTGTGTGTGTGTGTCTGTGTCTGTGTCTGTACCCATGTATGTGTGTCAGTGTGTGTGCGTGTGCGTGTGAGTGTGCGTGTGTGTGTATGTGTGTATGTGTGTGTTGTGTCGAGCCTGCTGCCTCGAGCATTTCTCAGTGTGTCATGCTGTCGTCCTGTTCGTTCTCTGTTGTTTTTTTTCTTTAGGGAAGCCTTTTTCTCAGCTTGGCCCGAAAAGGCAGGCAACCCAAGTTGAATGAAACGCAACATACATGTAGCATAGCACAACACAGTCGTTAAAAAATAAAATTCTTCCCGATTGTTATTATTATCACCATTTCATTGATTTTTGTCAAACAGTCCACATAAACATTTCAATTCTTTTTTGTTCAACAAAATTCAACACTAGACGCCAAAATTCAATTCATTATAGTTACCTAGGAATTATGTCTACACCGGCTAGACGCCGATTGATGCGTGATTTCAAGCGCCTTCAAGAAGACCCACCAGCTGGAGTATCTGGTGCACCCACCGACAATAATATTATGATATGGAATGCCGTCATATTCGGCCCGCACGATACACCATTCGAGGACGGTACGTTTAAATTGACGCTCGAATTCACCGAGGAATATCCCAATAAGCCGCCAACTGTACGATTTGTATCAAAAATGTTTCACCCAAACGTCTATGCCGATGGTAGCATTTGCTTGGACATATTACAGAACAGATGGTCCCCAACATATGATGTCTCAGCTATATTGACATCAATACAATCGTTACTAGACGAACCTAATCCAAACAGCCCAGCTAACAGTTTAGCAGCACAGCTATATCAAGAGAATCGTCGAGAATATGAAAAGCGTGTCACCGCAATTGTCGAAGCTAGTTGGTTAAATTTCGAAGACGCTACAAGCTAGTCGGTAGCAGACGATCTGTGTTTATCTGTGTTTTATTACAGATACATAAATAAAAGCTTACTCGATTAGTTGGCGAAATACTGGTCGGGCAATTTCCTTCAATCTACATTGGCGATACTTATCATAGTGTACCATGTTAGTGGTCTCGATTAGTGCAATCATGCCGCGTTGTGCCACTTCACGCAACTTTGGCAAATCAGATTGCTCGTCAACGTCCACTACTCCCCAGGGATAGGAACGAATGCGTACATTTTTTCCACCAAATTCTTCGCTGGCCATGATTGCGTATGGAACAGCCTGGCTCAATATTCGATTCTTTTCTATCATATCATGCTCAATTGGGGGACAGAAAAAGCTAATATTTTGCTCTCTGAGCTGATTCAGAATGGTTTGTTTGAGAATGTCGCTTTGAGTTGGAGTCATGGAGTCAGATTTAGCAATAACCGGAATGAGACAAACACGCTCATGTAAATTTGACATGGTGACGAAATCTTGCGCTAATAATCCATCAGCTGAGATCATGTAAATACAGCAATGTATTCTAGTGTCGTTATTAATGCTCTTGGATTTCTTCTTGGGCAGTTGATCGCGAAGATATTGTTCGTATTGATTGTTGATGTGCTCTACGATTGGCTTGTGACTGTTAGGTCCAGCGGCAGTGTTGGCCTCAACGATCGTCAGGCGCAAGCTCATACTTTTGTCACGCAGGTCGAATTTTTGGACAGACATTGGTTTTGTATCTGCTGTTGAGCTTCCTTGCTCGAATCGAATCTTGAATAAGGAATTGATGAGAGTCGTTTTGCCTACACCTTCGTGGCCCACAACCATGCAATTGTATGAAAGCCCATCACGTGTTGCACGGCTGTTAAATTGTTCAGGAGCTGAGTCGAATCCTGCGCGTGCCATCGTATATTTTGGAGATCAGTTACGGAGATTCTAGTTTCCAAATAAACGGTTCATAAATAATCACAACAGCTCAGAATTTATAGATGAAATATTGAGTGCGTTAATCGTGAGTGATTGTTGACAATGCAAACTTTTGGATCAACAATTTTGCAAACCGTCAGAATACGCGCGCTTTTCAAACGAACTTGCTAGTCGTTCTGAAAACTTTTTTTCCAGTTTGTAATAAAAACGATTAGCGCTTTCTAAAGTTACGATTTACTGATTTGTGGAGCTAGCAATTTCTTAGCATTCGTCTTTTATTGGAATGATTCGAATCAAAAGAGCAACTGCGCTCTCGTCGATCGCGTCGATCAATAGATTAATGGTGTGCTAGTTCGACGCTCAAATTGGATTAATCGAAAAATCTGAGCGGACGTTTTTCACCTTCATCATGAATTTACCTTCGGACTTTTGGACTGATCATTCACCGGCTTGGTGCCAGCAGTTCATGTCCAATTCGTATGTTGGTAACATTTTGAAACAAATGTTTAATGGTTTCAACGTTTTGTGGTGAGAGAGATGTGCGTTGGCGTCTTCACATCTTCTGAGTAATCACATATTTCGTTAGTTGGTTATTAGAAAATGCCTATAGACAAAGAAGCACGCAGGAAATTTCTACGCAGACTCGATTACATGACACAACATGTCTCACAAAGGTTGCAAATAGTGTGCAACGATCACGCTTGCTGCTATGCCGACAGTTAATCATCAGTTGAACAAACTCGATGTTGAAGTTTGAACTTGAGTTTTGCCAAACAATAAAGAGACAATAATCAAGATAAACCATACCGATCGAGACTATACAATTTGTTCGATAATTGGATGCACACTAGCTGACTGCGCACACGTGCCACCTGCCGGGGTGCCAAGCTGATTGTTGTGGTGCTGATTGATTTGTGTCTCAACAGTTGGGCTAGACGCTTGTTAAAACAGGTCTAAAGATTCTCATACTGGCGCATATCGAGTTGGGCGCCAGCATGCAAATTGATGATAATTTGATAAATGATCTTGCGCAACCACTGTTAGCCTTGCACATACGCGGAGAATCAACATGCATCGCGCCAGCTATAGATTGAGAGGGAAAGAAAAATAATGTTGGAAAGAATATAAACGAGGGGTGAGCAACGATGTTGTTTGCATCGGCCAATTCACTTCGTGCTCATGAGCGGCTTGTCAAGCAACAGCAAACTGTATGGACCCCTAGTGTTTCAGTGTTTTATGTTCCAAGCAACGTGTTTCATGTTCGAGGTGTCGTTGTGCTGATAGTTGGAAAAATGAGGCGTTTATCATTTCAGGTGTTCAATTGTTTGTGAAGTTTTCACTGCTCTGCACAAAAACAATCGTGTTAAGTTTAGTATAATTTTCATGAACAGATAATCAACTCGAGCAGGCCTGATCGATGACTTTTGTATTCAGTTGAACCACACTGAATGAATAGAGATGAATTGCTATGCATTCATATCCTCTCAAACTCACTTGAATTGAATTTGAAGTCACACGTTGGAACGTTCACGTGCACGACCAGTGTGAATTTGTTGCCAGTAAAATTCTCATCAATGTTTCATGCTGACCATGCCTATGAACATGCCAGCGGATGATTAGTCGAAGATTTCTCAATTAAAGTTCCGATCATAAGCCTCTCGATCTGGCAGCTAGAGCATTTCACCAATGACTAATACTATCACTGATTCATCAATAAATAAACCAATGTGAATCAAATTTGCTCAATTCTCTGGCCAGCCATCAGCTAATATTGACTGATGATTGTTACGACCGTTGTTACATTTATTCTCCACTAAAATGTTGAGTTTTATTTCATTTGATTGCTGACACTTGATCGCGTATCGAATTATCGCATATCGATGGCATCGATTACACACTCGCCTCAACTTTCACGAAAATAACAACTTTTATCATGGGAGCTTGTTTTTGTTGCAGTTGTTCAAATAAACTCGCTGTTGGCAGCTGAACAACTTGAGTATCGTGAGTCAGTGAGTTAGTTGTTTAAGGGGCTAACGTTTATTCAGATTAGACTTGGCACATTCACTTAGTTTAATGCGATGAAGCAAACCACAATTAGATGTAGTAACAATCAATAGTGGCAATATTACGATAGCCGTTTGTTTTGTCATCAAGCCTAGTCAATAGTTATCGATATTGAATAGAAAGATTCAGGCCACAACTACAGTTTGTTTGGCGCGATTGTTTTTTCTCAGGATAACATTACACTTTCACACACACACAAACAAACAACTAATCGACTGATTCAAGCCAAACAACAATAACATTAATCTAAATTTAACTGACAGAGCAAGGCAATTGGAGATTTTTATTTGGATTTTAAACAATTGTTGGGCTTGTTGAGTTGGTCAGTGTTTGTCCAAGACCAATAATGGCCGTGAGTGCGGCAATCGCACTGCTACTGGTTGCCTTACATACGCACAGACAGACAGGGCATTGTAACATACACTTAGTGAGAGAAACAAAGCACAAGATGAAATGAAATAGAATACGTAGAAATAGTTCATCATGGTGGATGCGAAACATTAGCTTACATGGCGTACCATGCAACATCACACATAATTTATTAACATGAAACTCAGCCAGAAATATTGCCAGCCATCATATAACAAATGGATTATATAGATGTGTGTGTGTGTGTGTGTGTGTGTGTGCTCGTCGTTAGTGTGTTACTCCAGAGAGAACGCAAAGAGAGTGCGGCCACGAGTTGCAACTTGTTCGACTGGCCAATAGTAACAACAGCAACAACTACAAAATTCAAGAGCACTTGCTATTGCAATAACAATTGCAATTGCAGCAGAACAAATGGAAACAAATACACAACAACAACAACAGAAACAGCTAGAGATGGCGACGTCGGCAAGAGCAATAAGCGATAAGCGATGAGCAATGTGTAATGGCGAGCAAGAATGAGAATAAGGCATTCAAGTGAAGTCATGATACTCGAGACACTCGACTAACAGCCACAATTGCAACCACAACCACGACAGAAACAGCAGCAGCACTAAGAACAACAACAACAATCGCAACTGCAAAAAAATAACCAAGGCACAAATTGTAAGTTAGTGCATTTGTGTGCGTGTGTCTGAGTCGCTCGTGCCGCGCGACCACGAGATGCACATTTGTAACTTGAACACGTTGAGCGCACACACAATCAAATGATTGATGATGATTAGCTAGCTCTCACTCACTTGAACCATTGGTCGTCGTGAATTTGTTGTTGTGGTGTATTTTACAAGTTCATGTTCGCCACCGCCGCCGCCAACATCCATCGACTGTTAACTGTTGTGCGTGTGTTGATAGCAAAAAAGGCCCACTCGATGCACGAGGCGATCGAATTCAATTCGATTCGATTCGATTCAATTTCAAGTGTTCAGTTTCCAAATTAACAACATGCAACTTCACACTCTCTCCTTGGTCTCATTTCTCTCATTCTCTTCTGAATTGTCTTTTCTGAACACAAAATGCTCTCAAAATTCTCATTCTCTCGAATGCTAACTATTATTTTCTGTTGTTCGTTTGATTTTTCACTTCTCTTTTCTTATTTTATCTCGTTGCTGGAATCTCGTGTGAATTCTTATTATAATTTGCACTCAAAATAACCATTCACTTGCTTTCGTCTATTGTTTTGTCGATTGTCGGCAAGTGTTGCTGGTGTCATTTGACGAAAGAACGAATAAGCACGAATCGAATATCATGACCAATATTGACTGGAGCGTGAGAGCGTGAAACGATACACCTGACAACGGCAGTCACAAAGGCCAACCAAAGGGTGAATGTTGTAAAGAGGAATAAGAAATCAACTGCCAAGCTAACTGCAATCCACTGCACACTTAAGCTGTGTACGCTTGAACTGCCTATCAATTACCGCTTATGACTAGTAGTACTTGAGCTGATTTATGCTCGCTGTTTGCAATGAAATGTAACTGTGAAACCATTGATTTAACATGCAACAAGAGCACTTGAGCGATGCGCATGCGTGTGCGCATTGCGTGCCTTAACTGCGCATTAGGTTCGCTCATTGGATTCGAGTGAGCCGTGAGCTGATCGTTAGCAATGTTGGTGTTGTTTTGATTTTTTCTCACATTGCACTTTGTTGTGGCCACAAATACTGATGCACACATGCGGCGTATCAAACGATCAAGCTTCAAGAGTTTGTCACAAGCACATAATATTTTGTGGACAGTTATTTGAGACTTGTTCGTTCGTTTGTTCGCTCATTCTTTCGAGCTCGACAAACTGGTGCTTTTTTATTTCATCTGTGTCTTCGTCATTTCAATCGTCAAACTCAAGCGAACAATAGCAATCGGTGTGTCAAATGAATAACAACACTGGAATTGTGGCATTCAATACGTTACAAAATGCATTAAGTCTAACAACAACACCAGCAGCAGCAGCAGCAGCAGCAGTCGACAACAGTCAACTACAGCATCAACAATTTGAACAACGAATACCGTAAGTCTACAGCAACAGTATTAGCAACAATTCAATGTTAAGCTTCATTTAGTCTCAACAAATTGACACTCTTATTCGCACGTAACACAGCAAACTTGAAACTTCAAATGTCACTTTTGTTTAGCTGTAGCACACACTTTCAACCTATATCTACCACCATTAATGTGTACTGTTCATCACTAGCGATCGCAACTACGAAAAGCAATTTCTCCACTTAACTCACCGACAATAGAACAGAGCAGAGCAGGGAGCAGCAATCGCAATCGCAAACACATGCACACACACACACAAGCTCAGCATATATTTATTCATTAGATCTATATTGAACAGTATCATCAGCAACTTTAATCAATTTCTTTTTCTTCAACAACGTTACGACGTAACAATCAACAAATGTGCGCCTACTTTTTACCGTTCAGTTTTACTCAAGAACAGGTGGCGTGCGTTTGTGAGGTCCTACAGCAATCGGGCAATATCGATCGATTGGCACGATTTCTGTGGTCGTTGCCAGCATGCGCTCAGATTCAAAACAACGAATCAGTGCTTAAAGCACGTGCCCTGATTCATTATCACAGGTGAGTGCCAACATCTGAGTCTTGATAGACACACACACACACACACACACACGCGTGATGATCTTCGTCGCGGACAATAATCATTGACCATAATCTCTTACTAACTGATCTACTTAATTCTAAATGAACCCAATCCAATCCAATCCAATCTAAAGGGGCGAATATCAAAAGTTGTATTTGTTGTTGCAAACACACGAATTCTCGCCGTCATCACATGCTAAGCTTCAGGATTTATGGCTGAGTGCGCACTACAATGAAGCCGAGAAAATTCGTGGTCGACCTTTGGGCGCCGTTGGCAAGTATCGAATTCGACGCAAGCATCCGTTGCCGCGAACCATTTGGGACGGCGAAGAAACGTCTTATTGTTTCAAGGAGAAGTCGCGCAATGTGTTGCGTGAATCGTATAATCGCAATCGATTTCCTGATGTCAAAACTAAACGTGAGCTGGCCGATAGAACAGGACTGACAACCACACAAGTGAGCAATTGGTTCAAGAATCGGCGTCAACGAGATCGTGCGGCTGAAGCCAAAATGGGCACCGGCAATGGCACATTGTCAGGTTCAGATTTGAAATCATCAAGAAAGCATCGTCGCAATAATCGCCGCTCTAAAACACATGATCTCAATGATGGCGACCACGATGACGATGAAGACGACGATGATGATGCCGATCATGATGACGATGACGACGACGATGATGATGATGATGATGACATAGATGACAGCACTATGGACGATGATTTAGATGAAGATGACGATGATGAGGCTGAAGAAGACGAAATTTGTAATGATAATCGTCACTCGAACATCGACGACACTCGCAGTGCTAAAAGCGACACAAGTACCACCACCAACAACAACAGCACCACCAATCACAATCATAATCACAAGAAACGTGCATCGAGCGTCAAAGCTGATTCGTCGAGTAAAACTAAACAACAACAATCACCATCACAACAATCAACAAAATTTGTTAGTTCATCGACAGTCATCACGAACGGGCAGGACAATGGCACAGCAACACTTCATAATAATGGTTTGCCGTTCATCAACAGTAACAAGCAGCAGCAGCAGCAGCAGCAGCAACAGCAACAGCAACAGCAACAGCAACACAAGCATCTCATAGCAAATATGAATTTGGGCCTCAATTTCAATAGTTTAAGCAATCTGAATCAACATTTGAGCTTGAATTATTCATCACCACAACATCCACACAATCCACTTCACCACCTGAATCGATCACCACTTGATTCGACCACAGCGAATTCGACCACCAATCATGGCATTTATCCTCATCACGCAGCCCAACAGTTGGATATCATGAATCAACATTTGACAAATTTGTACGAACAACAATTGGTTGCACCACATCATAATAATCACAATCGTAATCACCATCATCATCATCATCACAATCATCATGCTCACCAATTAATGACTCAACATCAGCTGAATTTACATCAACAGCAACAACAACAAATCGTTGGACATTTGTTTGCAACTAAGCAGTCCGATAGTGTAATGTCTGCTCATCATAATCATCGTCGTCATTATAAACAACATAAGGTGGCTTTCAAAGATAACACAGCATCCAAGATTGACTACGGTGACGATATCGATATTGACACTGTCATTGACACCAATCAACGATCACAACAAGCACAATCGGCGGCCAACGATGGCAGCGATAACGACAATGACAATGATAGCACCATCTACGTTATGTAAATGATCACAGCCTATTTACACACAGATCTCTCTCACTCTAATCTAGTTCGGCCCCTCATTCGTTGATTCACTCAAACTGCTGTAATTGCACACAATTCACAGCATCCATTCACATTCTACAGCTAATTGATTGACAGCGTTAGCTTTGAACAGACAGAATTTAGTCGATCAAGCAAGCAGTAGCCCGAGTGCCACTTGTTGGCACACTCGCACACAACATGCAGTTAAGTGTGTGCCACACACGCTCGCTACACACTTCAAGCACAATTAATTAAACGATACATTTAGCACCCACAAACAAAATTACTAGAAGCCAGATGTATTTGATGCAAGCACAACCCCAGTGTCTCTCTTTCTCACTCACTCCTATTTGGCCAACATTGCCGCTTGTTTCGCTCGACGACGGCAATCTTCACGGCGTGGCTTGAGCGCCACGTCGCTTTGTGCATTTCACAATAATAATAATGATAATCATTCACAAGCTAGAGGTGAATGCATCCACCTTCAATGCTACTGTTGTTTTGACGCTTCAGAAACGACGCATACTCTTTTTGTTTGATTTTTTTACTTAAAGCAACTGAGCTTTCAATTGATCTGCGTCAGCGAGCTATCACTGATTGAGAGACCACAACGTCTGAAGCGACTAATGACTCAAGTGCCAACTACCAGCCTAATAACACAGTAAGCCTTTGCGTCCAATTCAACAGCAACAAATGAGCAGAAAAAAAGACTGCGCAGATAAATCTCAACTTAACTCTGGCCGAATCAGTGCCACCACAAATCACATATCGATAAATCAATCAAACAAATCAATCACACTTCGTTTATTTCACTCAATCAATAGCGTGAAGAGTGAGGTTTTAGGCTAAGAGACACTCATGATCTGTGTGTGTGTGAGTTTGTGCTGACAGCAATAGCAACCAACAATTGTCGATAATTTCGTTCATCGATGAATTGAAGAAAGTGTTGTGATTTGAAGAAAGTGTGCATGAACATTGCCTTGTCAGACATTCACTCAATAAATTAGTCAATTGTCTCGCGAATTATTTGCTAATACTGTTCTGTGAAATTGTTGCTTGCACAACGACAGCATCATTTGTTGGCTTTTATGAGGTGAGATCTTCATTGTTGTCGTTGTTGTTGACTTTTTCTGAATTGATTGAGCGCGCACACACGAATCAAATCAATTGCGATCGAATGGCGATCATTTTTTCACATGAAACACTCGCAAGTAAACACGATTCGATTCGATTGTGCTTGATTGTCAAATAGCAATATTTACTTCTGTTCAACGGACTAGGATCTCACGCACGCACGCACACCTCTCTCTCTCTCTCTCTCTCTCTCTCTTTAAATAGTGTCTTTCTTTCGCAAACTCTTTATTGTGCGTACCCTTGCGGTTGAGGGCACGCAGTTAAGAGGTCCCGCATAGAATTATCATGATGTGATTCTGTTCGATTCGCATCATCACATCGAGCGAGCATGCATGACACGTGCACAGAACGATGTGTCGATGTGTACGTGGTCTCGTTGAGTGGTTGGCTTGCGTTCGTTCGTTCGTTCGAATAGAGTAAACATCAATTGCTCCTATATTGTTGAATGCTTGCTCGCTCGCTCACTGGCTTCGTTCATTCATTGCTCGAGTGAGGAGACCATCAAGTGGACAATCTAGCAGCTGTACTCACTTGCTTGCTAGCTGACGCAACAACACCATTCGATGACAGTCAAAAGCAAACAAGCTTCCGTTTGGGCCTCTCGCGGACAAACCATTAGTGTGCACAAACATTAATGGCACGACAACGTTTTCTGCTTGTTGGTCGTGCTTTTACTTGACTCTCGATGCTTCCTTCGTTCACTGACGTTCAGCATTCACGTTCAACATTCAACGTTCAATGCTCAGTGTTCAGTGTTCAATGTTCACTACTCAATACTCAACTCTCACAATGTACGATAAAGTTGGTTGACGTTCATTGGTTTGGTTGGTGTTGCCTTTACTAGCGGCCAGTTTGCTCAGCGCAAACGGCAATTCGAGCACATTCTCCGATTGCACAATACCACTCATGTCTTGGCTCACCGCTTGACTTGGCTCAACTCGTCAGCTTACAAGCTCCGATCAAATGAGCTGGCCTTAGCTTGTGAGTTTAGTCTGGTCTCAACTATACTAGTGTGTCACATACACACAACTATACGACACTGTCTAACGTTGAGCAAGGAAGAGATAACAGAGAAGAGAAGCAAAGTGAAATGAAACTCCCTATCTAGAAATATGGTCCTCTTGATCTCGACATTCGACACTCGACACTCGACACCTGGCAATCAATCTTCTGTTTGTCTGCTACTCGATTAGGCACCATTGTTGTTGCCAGTTCCACAGTCGAACAGCTGACAGCTGACACACAACAAGCTAAAAGCTAGAGCAATCGATAATTAAATCGCGCCAATTCAGTTTGATTGAGATTGATTGCTATTGAGATTATTTATCGAGCTAAATCCTATAAAAGTTTCAAAGTCAAACAAGCAAGCGTAACCAATTGTCCTATTAGCACACATCCACTCACAAAGTGTAACTATTTGTGTAGAAAACTATATCAAAAACAAGCTACCCACTAGGACACTTGGGTGCTGTCATTAAACCATGAGTAGAAAAGCACATCGGCTGCTTTTGGCACTCGGCGTCTGGCATTCGGCAATAAAAACAATTCTGTGACCATTTTTTGGTGCTAATTTGAAGATTGTGTGAAAGGTGAACCAATTATTAGACGCTTCAATGCATTCGGGGTGGTCGATGCGAACAATGATAGTGTGTTCTAGTGTTAGAGTTTAACCACTGACACTCATTTATGTTCGCACATTCAATCATCAGCTAGTTTAGTGTTCCAGTTAGAGCACGCAATGTAAGCATTTCCTTTTCAATGTTTTCTTTTTCATTTTTTCAATCTAACAAGCTTCGTTCGAAAACTTTGTTATTGTTGGCAACATTCACACCTGCATTCGTGACAACAAACAAGTAACAATAGTACTCTATTAGTCTGGTCCAACATTCATTGCTGGTTTGTTGTCAAATAATTACGGCTATTTAACGACACAACGATTGAAATCTTGGCCAATTTTAGCTAACAACACCAGAAGCAGCAACACCGACATCAATCTTTCATTTGAACAATTCTGGTCTTTATTTTAGTCAACTTCATGGCTCTTGTTGTTGATTGTAGCTTTTCAAGAGTAGCTCTGGTAGTTTTCACATTTTCTCTAAACATAAATAAATAATATTCATGCGACCACCTAAACCGTTTCGTTTACATGATTCGCAAAAGCAGCCAAAGAAGTTTAGGGTGTGATTGAAGTCACGGCTTTTGTTGTTGGTCTGCTTAGCTTAACTTGGCTTTGTTTTGTTCACAATTGTAGATTACAATTGTGGCTTTGTCTCGATTTGTTTCGTTTCGTTTAGTCTTTCTGTGTGTTTGTATTCACGGGCTTGGCAATTCGTTCGGCATTTGTTCGTTCTAACAAACATTCGAAGTCACGCATTCTCAGCGAGAGACTCTCTGAAACAGGTGCACCGCCATTTCAGGCAACTTGGGCCTTTGGCCGATGCTTTTTTGTTTTCTTTGAGTGAGCCAACAACGAATAGGAAGATGCGATCTGTTATTGGCACGGGCAGCTATCGACTTAATATAGACAAAATTGCATTATCTGCACTGATCGAATAACCTTTTGTTTACCGAACAGCCAATTGTGTGAGTGTGTGTATGGAGAAAGAACAATCTCAAGATCATAACTGCAAGACACACACGCACGCACGCACACACACACACACACACACACACACACACACACACACACACACACACACACGTAACGTAAAGCATACAAAGCAATGAGCAGAGTGTTAACAGTGTGCTGTTATCAATATTTAAGAATCTTCTTCTTAAGTCGTTGTATGGCTGCAGCTTGCAAATCAATCTTGTTGACTGAGCAAATTCATGATACACAGAACAAATTCAAACTCTATTCAATAGCAGGTGCAAGTTGATAGTTGCTCTCGCATGCGATTCAACGGTATTCGGACATGGCTTGCATCAACAGCACATACACGGCAACTTTTTGAACAAATTTGTTACATTTTTAAGTTATTTCAATTGCTACCAACATATTGCTTGTGGCACCAACATACAGCGGTTGCACTGTGTGTTATAATATTTGTATGTTTAGCAACTTGTGGGTGCCAATTCGTTGCTTGTTTGCACATGGCAACCAATTCACACCATTGTAATTTGGCATTGTGCATTTAATAACAATTGTGTCGCGGTTATTATTCTCGTTGTGGTGTTATTATGCTCGAGATTGATCCTATATATATCTCTGAGTTCTGTGTTGAGGTGGAGCAGCATATTATGAGAGTGCAATTGCTTGGATGCAATTGTTGTGTTGAGCCAACAGTTCGTTCATTCATCCACTCACTCACTCACATCGAGCGTTATTTGCCCAGCACATGAACGAGAGCTTCCTTTCTATTCTTTCTTTTATTATTTTTATTTACTGTTCGCCACACAGACACAGCTTGCATGACACAGAGAGTACAGCATGCTACAAAGTCATTGCACAGATATTGATAGCGAGCAAACTGTTGGGCAACGAGAAATTATGAAATTGCGTGGTAAACTTTTCAAATTGCGTGTAGTCATTCACACCGAACCAATCATTGGAGGTTTCCGGTTGCTTTAGGACCACCTATCTCATTCTTATTCTCATGCTCTTAGGCTTGTTATTACTTTAACCAATAGCCATTGGTCTGACGATTGTGGTTGCCGCGCTCGAGAACGAATGTTTTTGTGTTCAATGTTTGTGCAAACTTTGTGTGCGTGCGTGTCTGTGTTGTGATACGACATAACACGCGACGGAGAGCTGAATTTCTGTTGCTGTCGCTGAGTCGAGTCGAGTCGAGCCGAGCCTATAAACTGAGTGATAACGTGCGATAACATTCACGTTCGAGTTCAATTTTAAGTTTGAGTTTGTGTTTGTGTTTGAGTTGAGGTTGAAATTGAGAGCAAAAAGAGTCCGCTCTCGTGTTAGCGATTCATTATGGGCGCTACAGCTATGATATTGTGCAAAATTGCTCCTCGTTGCTCGCTGCGATTGATTGCTACTTTGTGTCTGGCCATTCGACAACACGTAATCACGTGCACGTCAACAACTAATGCAAGCAAACGATAGCAAAAAGCGAGAAAGGGCGTCCCCAGCCAACGAAGCCAGCAACAACTATAAAGTTGCAGCATCTTTGTGCTTCATTTATTTATCGCTATGATTAATCGGACACCATGAATAATATTAGGTGCGCTTGAATAACAATGAGAGTTCCATGCGAGACGATACAGCAAAAATAGAAATGAACTCAATCTGTTTGTTGTGTTGAGCTACACAACTATGATGATGAGCCAACACTACGTTTATTACAACACTACATTGGATGTCATAAATATCGTCACTCTGTCCGCTCTGTACGCTCGCTTAGTAAATTCACAAGCGACACAAGCTCATGAGAAGAACACGCGAGCTAGATTTACTGAACACTGATTTTGCACACTTGAGAGAACAAGATATTCATTAACAAACGAACTGTTGTTATTGCTGTTATTGCTGTTTTTGTTGCTGATATTCATCAACAATAATATGCAGCAAATGCTCATTGCATCGCCTACAGTGAGACAATGCAAGTTCTCAAATGTTGAATGCTGCGTCCGAACTAATGCTGACAAACAAATCTCGATCAATGCATTCTTTGCATGTGCATTCGCGGTGGATTGTTGTCACACAACGAGTGAGCGAGTAAGCTAGATTTAGATGCCTCACTTTAAGCTAAAATGATAGCCTAGAGGTAGAAGCAGCAAGCTCTTGATGTTGTTCATTGCTCACTGGATAGCCAGAAATCAGATACTTTGTGCCTACGTTCAACACTCTTTCTTATCTTCTTCGCTTCATATCTCATCATCTCAAGCCATCTAATACTTCACTCAACTTTTTATTGTTTCACTCAACTTGACTGACTGACTTCCACTGAGATCTTGGCTGCCATTATTACTCTCGATATTTGCTCTAAACAATCGAATGTGACTGACGTAACGTGTAAATACGCGCGCGCACGCATTCACACAATGCTCGCACACAATTGGTTGTGTGTTGCGCGTAATTCAATCGTTAAACTATAAATCAATGTGTGTATATAAACCATAAACCTTTGTGTTTCAATGTGTGTTCGTTCTCGTTTCAATCTGCTCGAACTCGAGCGCGAGCTCCATCAAGCGATGCTCGAGTAGTCAAGTTTAAAAGCTCAAATCTCTCAAAACCAAGTACGTGCAGCAAGTTGTGAAAAGTGCTCTCTATTTGTTTGTGCACTCACACGACTTGACTTGCACTCGATCTAGAGCCAACTCAGAGATCGAGTTCCATCTTCACTGACAACAGCGACATATGATTCGTTTGTCGTCGTCGTCGTCGTCGTCGTCGCTATGGTCGCTCTTGCCATTGTCATTGTTGTTGTCGAGCAATTGGCCTTAGAGCTGGTACATTTGAGCGTACACTGGTAAGCATGAGATTTGAGTTTCGACTAGTTATGAGTTACAATATCGAATTTAAGCTAAGAGCTCTCTTGAAATAAAAAACAAGAAAATAATGATACATTTGCACACACACACAATTGGCGACGCCTCATTGCAATCGCCATGATCTTGTTGCTTGTGTTCTTTGCCTTTTCATTGCACGGTGTGTGAATATTGCATTGCACTGTACCGTATTTGTGTGTGTGTGTGTGTGTTACATTACAATGTCTATTTCACTTCGTCTAATCTTGTTGTTTTCTGTTTAATTTTGTTCTCTAATATACTTTCTTACTCATTCACTCTTTAGCTTGCTATGCCTCTGCTTGCAATGTTGTCGCTGATTAAACATTGTTTCTGTTGCTGCTGTTTGTTGTTGTTGTTGTTGCTCTGGCTGCTGCTGCTGATGCTGTCCGGCGCATATATTTATTTCATCTCGCATCATATCAAGTTCGTGATTTTCTCGTTCTTGTTCTATTTGCGTGGTAGTTGCAATCAAGTGCACTCTATAGCCACCGAGGACGCTTAATTGAACGCTCAAGCGAAAATCAAGCGCTCATTCGTTTCAACTCGCAAAGATCGCATCTTTGATATTTCCCGTCTTACGTTACGCCCGTTCTACGCATTTGATACTTGCCTGCATGCTTACTTACTTAGTCACTCACAATAAGCAAGTCAATACAACAATGCAACTACATGTTCCAACTCAACAATAAAATAAATACATAGAAATGAGATATTAATGTTTATTTTCACCATGAGTGTTTGTTCATTCGTTAAAACGATGCTTCCTTTTCGACGATGAAAACAATGCGAATTCATTCTTATCATGTAGACTCAATAAAACAAACACGTATTTGACTCACTCATGGTCACTCATGATCTCGTCGTCGTCGTCGTCGTCGTCGTCGTCGTCGTCATCGTCATGCTATGAAACGATATTAGTCAAGTCAGAGAGTTTCGTTTTCATCAGGCGCAAGCATTTTGTTCGTTTGATTTAATCGCCGAATTGGCCAATTGATGTGACCATCAATTGTTGAATTGTGTGCCCAACTGACTCACCCAACTCGCTGGCAGATGCTATTTCAACTCGACCAACAATCGCGACCACAACAAATCGTGACTAATGCTCACAACCGCAGTACAGAATTATAGTGGCCAACTATTCATCGAGCCATAATGAACGTAATAATAATTGAAGGTGCAACTTTGTTTCCCCTCTTTCCCCTCATTCAAGTCCACTCATGTTCTCGCTGCTTGTTCTAGCAGCCACTTGTTAAGCCAGCCAGAAATTGCTAGCTAGCTGGCTGTCTTGGATTTGATTTGACTTGACTTGAAACCTGAATGGCACCTTTTGGCCTGGAGCAATCTACTTTCTTACATTCATCTCTTAAGATTACATTCATTACGAAATTTAACAGGTGAGAAAAGTGTTGCTGCCACAATAATGCCATTAGCACTTTGGCAACGTTGAATAGAGTCAAGTTTACATAAATTCAACTCATGGCTAACATCATTCCACAGCCGACACTTAACAGGAAATCTATAGGACACAAGATTATGCTCAGGCAGTCAAGCAAGTGGACACCTGTGAGAGCAGTATGCTTGACGATAAAGTATAAAGGTTCTATAGAGGCTAGCGTCTATATCGACACACACACACAGCAGGTGAATCTCTTTTTCAACAAGTGTTTGCCAAAAATTCACCTGTCATTGGTTATGTACAAACGATGTACTAGACAAAAATCATTTGACATTGTCTGGCATTATAATGTCGGCTGTTGTGATCGTAGCAACAGCTCTGGGTATCATCTGTCAAGTCAGACCAATATCGAGCTATCATGTGGCTAACTTTGCAATCAGATTCTTGCCAATTGCAACTTACAGTGAACGCTTGAGCTGAGCGCTTCACACAGCCAGTTAGCATTGCAGCATGAAATGCTAACTGGCAATATTTGAATGCAATTGAGATGAAGCTAAAAAGATGATAGAAGAAAAATGATTTAGAGAGCAAGAGATAAAAGAATCGGAGAAATGATCCGGGATCGAATCAGAGCAGAGCAAGCAATCTACTTGTGTTTTTGGCCCTCGCAATTGAATCGATATCATCGTTTCGAGTGTGAGTCTGAATGTGAGTGCGAATGTGAATGTGAATCTGAGTGTGTGCGTATGTTGTGAGACAGAGTGCAATGTGCTCGGTGCTGTGGCCGAAATTTCGCGGTTTGCTTTGCTTTTGGGCAAACCGACAATCACGATTTGTCGATCGAATCTTCACAATTCTAATCGATCAATTTTGACCATCGCACTTACAGGACACCCGTTCATCGTCTGCTGCTTGCACTGAATACTGGGAGAACGACAACAACGAGATTAATTGAGATCATCAGCAGCAGCAACAGCAGCAGCCATGGACAGCGACAAAAACCCAGTCCCCGTTGGCTCGAGAGACATCGGATCAGAAAAATGGAGAAAAATGGCGACGAAGATTTAGTCAAACACCTGATGGTGTGAATGAGCAGAACAACGTAAATCATGAGTCAGTCAGTGAGCGAATGTTCTCTCAACAGGCGCGATGCAAATGAACGCAGCCAATAAATGACGCTCGTGTTCGTGTCACGATTGGCTCGTTAGTTAGTGACTTTTGAGTTTCGTTTCTCTCTTTCTTTTATGAAATCTCATTCTATTCTGGTTGGTTCCTTCTTCTCTCTAACATTCACACTCAACCACATACGCATAAGCAGAAACTAAGCGAGAGAGCATCGATTGTGATATTAGAATCTGAAATCGAATTCGTTCGTAAATATGAACACAACAAATCGTGTTCATATTAACGAACTCGACGCGTAATTGTTTATTTGATACCGAAATTTTGGCCACATTTTGGTTCGTTGAAAAAGAAAGGAATGAAAATTCTTTAGAGAATTGAAACTAAAAAAGGGCGTGTCTACATAGTTTACTCATTGCACAGTCTCAATCAACTGTAGCACACACGTTGATTGTCGTGTCACGGATTGAGCATTCTTTTGGGTTGTGAATGTTGAACAAGCTTGCGTGTACGTATCCTTATGCGTGCGATATCTACAAGGCAACAAATCTAATATATCACGATTTGAGTGTACACACGCACACTATCGGTACACAATACCTTGGTGGATTACAGTTCATCTATTATAAGTTAGGTTGAATTGTCGCGAGCCTGTAGTGTAGCCGGATATAGGAGGAAGTTGTTTGTGTTTTTTGTCAGCACTCTAAAGTCCTGTTAGAAAATCGATCGAAGACGAATGAAAGATTGTCGATGTTGAGCACGAGAGGGAGTCAATTTAGCGCTGCTGTTGGCCCCAGCATCTCACCAACATGCCAACAACAGATTGAGGCACAAAGCACGCACACACACAAACGACATGCACAGCAGGAGTGAGACGTGTCGATTCATTGTTACACGCGCGCACACAAACCAATTTAGGCCACAAAAGCAATGAAAGATGCTGCGAATCGCCCACCGCAATCTTGAAGCATACACGACACATAAATAGAAAAGCAAGGCCAAATAGTGGAAATTGTCCTCAACGACAACATGATGTGACTCCTCTCTCTCTCTCTCTCTCGCTCGATCGTTTGTCGATAGTTTCTCGCCGCGATAGGCCCTCTGTTCAGTCAAGTGTATGCGTATTACCACTCGTGCTCAACCGATCATCATCATCATCAATGGTAATCAAATATAATCAATCAATTGATTGGGCGCTGTCCAAAAGTCACTACTTATTTGAATGGATCACACACAAACGGCATTCGTCGTATTGCATGTCAGCAATAACAGCCGCTGGATCCAGTACACACACACATACGCACAATACGAACACTTTTTCCTCTGCCTTGCCTTGAATGAATTGCTCCTTCTTTCGATCTTTTTATTATTTTTATTACTTCAATTCACTAGTCACAGTTGCAGTGTCGGAATTGCATTATAGAATGAATCTATGTTCCGTGGGCGCCATTGTTGTGGTCACGGATTGGTTTATTTATTTATTCTTTCACGAGTGTACCCACTCTATTATTTGACAACAGTTCCATTTATCGATTTGTCCAGCTTCAACGCTTACGATCACGCTTATATTGGCTCAGTTAGAACAGTAGAGATTCAGAGTCACAAACGAACACACCGTAATATTGATGACATACAACAACCAGTTCAACAATAAAGTGAACAACACAACGAAACCATAGTGAGACCACAATAGTCATGTCAACTCAATGCTTTGTTGCAGGCAACAAATTACATTACAGTTGCTGTTCCGATCGATCAATCGTCCATTTGCTGTACCAAGAGTCAAAGAGCCGCAATCATTTGTCGCTCGCTATTGTTGTCATTGGACGACATGCAATGGTCATAACACAATTCACAACAACAATAACAACAGTGACAACAGCAAGCAGGTTGTGATAGACGACAAACGATTAGAGAACGAAGAAGCCAATATTGCACGCGCCTCTTTCGTTGCACGTACTAAACTCGTGTGAGAGTGACACCCTGTCTCACACGAGTGCTTGCCGTGCTGTCTCCCAATCAAATAATCAGCTCTTGTTGTTGAGAATAATGTGATTTAATGTGTCAAGTGTCTATTGTCAGTTGTCTCATGCCAGACAGAAGACAAATTGATCTTCATGGCACAAATTAAACTTGAAGCACTTGTGTTGTTCCTATTGCTTTGAATCACAAGACAACAGAATGCTCAAGATGTGTAGCAATTTCACACATACAAACATAGATAGAGAGTGTTGCCATGTAGCTAATTCGAAACAGAAACAACACCAACTACAAAATGTGTTCTTGCTTTCTCGACGATCGATTGGCAGCAAATGTAAAACGGAAAGCGTAAATAAATACGATAAGCATTACAAGATCGCTTCAACTGATTGCACGAAATCTTCCTCTTCTTCTTCTTGTACAAATTCTGCAGCCTCATTTTCATTGGCACATGTGGTTGTTGCTGCGAAATTGCTAATTTGAAGTTGTTCACAGCAAGCAAAATCAATTGCAATCAGAGAGTAGAAAGTAAGCCTGCCATGATATCAGCTGGCACGATCGGTGTTGATCGATTGAATGACTCGAAATGGACAACAATTGAGCGATTCTTGTAGTTCCGATCTCGCGCGTTTCAATTCAACGTTCTCGAGATTCTTGAGAGCGCGAGTTAAATGCAACGATTGCTGCTTTGCATTTGGATTGTTGCCCTACTTTCTCTCCCCCTGCATTAGGATTGATCGATCCAACAGGCCACTCGACCATTCGTATCATTGTAATGCGCCAAATTGAATTATTATTGTTCTATTCATTCACTCGACTCTCGACTTTGTCCAACACTTCAGACGTTGTTTCTGTCAGTGTTGTTGTTTTTGTAAAATCAGTAGCTGAATAGCAAATGGCACCCAAAGTGCGTTCGAAAACCGCTAAAGCAAATGCATTGATCGATCGCACAGTGAATAATGCGAACACAATGTGCCAAAACACTAGGGTGCATTCGTTCGCGCCTGTTGTTGTTGTTGTCGCTGTTGTACTCACGAATGATTGTGACCATCGGCAATCGGATTGTATTGCTGCTAATCAAGGCTCACACAGCCAGTAGCATCCATTGTCATCAAAGCTGAGCACGAGCATCAACAGAAGTAGCACAAACGACTTGAGCTAAACGAATACTTGACTTTGCAATTGTGCACTGCTGCGCCCAATTGAATATGTAAAAGATTGTGATTGGCTTTGTCCCGTTTCGTCTTTTCTCGTCGGAACGAAACGATTGACAATTATTGTTGTGGTTATCGTTGTTGTTGTCGTTTTTATAGTCACCGCCCATCTATTGTTCAATGGTGCTCAATGAACGACAGATCCATTGACCGCAATTCAATTGTTCGAAACAGTTCAATTGGACCGATACGAATGCAACAGTTTGCACATTACACTCCAAATGAAAACTGGATGCTACTTTCTTTTCCACACACGCGCACAGTTTCCACAACTTCACTCCGAGCGCCAATAAATCGATACATGAGACAAGCGATCAAATATCGTCCATTGTTTGACATTGGGTGCTATCTATACAGCCAGCAGAAAGAACTAGTAATCGAATCGAACACTTGAAGAGCAACTTTTTCTTAACTTTTAAAACTTTTAAAGATTGTGTGCATTCAATTCAAATATTACAATTGAAAATTTCATCAAATGAAAACGTGTAGTTTGTTGTGAAAAGTAAACAAACTTAGTCGAATTTGATAAACTTGGCGAATTTGTGTTGACTTTGCCACTTGCTCATTCTCAATTTCTATCAACTCGTTCCAATTTCTTTGGGCAAAATCACAATCATCAGGTTAGTGGGCAGTTTGTTCCATCTTTAAGGCAAACGTCAAATTTGAATCCTTCCACATCAGTGTACGCGTGTTTGTCAATCACGCGTACATCGTCGTTCCACATCGAATGCATGTCCGTCACTCTATAGTTCGAACTGAGCCGACTCAACATTGTGTTTCTATTGTCCATGATTTGGTTAATCACAAACAACACCAGACAACAGTGAGATCTCAATCGAGCGAATCGAGTGGTGTTCGGGCATTTCTTCTTGGTCTGCTAAATCAATTGATTTTCATTGAGTGAGCGAGTTATTTATCTCTTTCACAAAAATCACAAAGAATGCTTCATTTTGTCTTGTCCAGTGTCCTCTTTTGATCAATATTCTCTTTATCAATGTTCAGCTCTACAGCCGATCTTCAGCTACTATTTTGAGTTCCTACGATCAAGATTTTGAGTTCTTCGGATAGAAACAGTGACCGCTAAGCCGTGGCTTGAGTTGTTTATAGTGTGCAGCATCACGAAACTGCCTACGATGATTCTAGGCATCGGCATATGCACAAAAAAATAAGAAAAAAAGCCTCTGACTCTGTGTAGTTATTATCAGTGTCAGAGTGACACATTTGGTTCTACATTCCAGTCGTCATTTTCAGTTATAACAGTATCATAGAGGAGACGCACATGAAGCAATTCATGGATAAGACGCAGTAGAAATTTGAGCTTCACATTCTCCTAGCTTATGCTTATATTTTTCGACTGCCACACTCATGTTCTCTTTATTGTGTAGTAAGTGTGTCTCCTATCTGATGTGTAAAAACAAACCAACAGAAAGTAGTGTGGCGTCGACGAGTCTAGAAAGATTTCATAATCGAGACCATAACGCAATCAAAACTCAAATAGACGAAATACACGTGGCGTCCACACGATGAGCGGCAAATTTTATGACTTAAGCTTAACTACTGGCTCAATAATATATTTGGCCATAAATTACAAGCACATAAACTAATCTGGTAGCATCAATCGTATGAGTATCGCTCGTGTATCGCTCACAAGCACTGATTTGCATGATGAGCCTCTTCTTCTGCCCTGTTTCCATGCCATGCGTAGATTTATGGATCCGGCTTTACACCTTTCAGCTTGGGCAAATGCATAGCTCAAAGCAAGTATTTGTTACCGAGTCAACAATGGTCAAAGTGTCTGGTCAAGTTTTATGGACTTGATTAGAGAATTGAGAACTTGGCGATTTGCGATAAACTGCATATCAAATGTGCGTTGTCAATTAAGGCAACACGCGCCAAAAAGCTGTGAATACTGTTAATCTTTCATAGAATTTTGCATCAAAAGATGTATTGTTATGACAATTGTTAGCATCGCCAAAAAACAATTGCTTGAGTGCAAGAATTGTTGCATTGTGATGCCGTTTCAAGTGAAACACGATGAAAGTTGTCCATTAAAGAAGACCAAGTTTTATGTACACATTTTGAATCATGAAACACTCAACAACAACAATGATGCATCAACAAGACAAAAAACGGCGTCTTGTTAGACACGCGACTTGAATGGAACGAAATATTTATGTGCCATAACAAGAGGCCAAACGAGACCAGATCGAATTATGACGACTAACACAACGACACCATTGGAAGAAGAATAAGAAGCTCGAAGAGGCACACTTTTGTCAACAATTGTCATACTCAACAGCAGTCATTGACCAACAATGAACGATCATCATTGGTCTTTAGCTAGCAGCTTCAGTAGTAGTAAGCGTACAAATTACAACACACTGACTATTGTGTATGCTTTAGAGTAAAGAATTGCTCAACAAATTCACGCTTAGTGATTCGCTATTAAAGAGTTTCTTACATGAAGAACACAATGCACCCTAACTATGCATCGAATGACTTGAACTTGTGCATCACAAGAGTAGCTCACTAAGTTGTTAGCATTGTGAGTGTTCGGTTCGAGAGCATGGTGCACGTTGAGGATAGAATTATGTTTAGCCAATAGACATTTGAGTGTTCGAATACTCAATTGTGGCCTGCAACATAAGCTTGCAATAGGCGAACGAACAAGCAAGCAAACTGTCGCTTGTCATATGAAAATTGTAGAATCATCGCAATAGCAATGTTAGACATTGCAATGATGTTACGCGACTAACATACTAGACAAAAAGTAGTAGTGTAGTTCGGTACCACAGCATCGCTTGTCATGAGACGCATACAGACAAACTTATCATCGCAAGATGTTCTACTCACTCGCTTACATTAACATGCGATTGCGATAGCATTTGCATTTGCACTTGCACTTGCACTTGCACTTGATACAAAGTTAAATGAAAACAGATTGAGAGGCTACAAAGTCGTTTTGTTGATTTGGGCCAATTCAACGGCAACGCTGTAGTCGCCGTTGTAGTCGTAAAATCGTCGTATCACACTCCAAGCGACGATGACTCAATAAAAACACTGTTCACATTCTTCTCTGGAGTTCTCTGGTGTGCACAATTTCACTAGTGTGCTCATCATGACAGTGGTATGGGGTTTGTTTTCGCCTTTAGCCAGCTCGAGAGACTTCTTAGATGGCTTATCGTGTAATTGCCATGCAACAGTGCCTACTTCCATCGATTCCGCTCATACAAGCAATGCATAATTGACGTTAGCAGTCAAATTGTTGAACAATGCAACACTATTCGTCAAAAACTGCAATACATTGATCGAAACAAACAAACTCACAACTAATCGGATGATTCAGTATCAACTTCTTCCCTACTTCCTCTTATTCCACATTCAAGGTTGAGCTGTGTGCCTCTACTGTTAGTTTATTCACTGTCTCTTAGCTTCAAATGATCCACTTGTCACTCGATTCACATGCTGATTGTATCAAAGCGTGTGAACTATTCAATTATCAGCTTTTTAATGTGAGATACAACTTACGAAACACTCGGCAGTAAGAGGCTGGCGCTCAACAGTTCACATGAGACATGATAGTAGCGCATAGTGTTATCTTATCAGTTTACTTCCATTTTCGAGTGCTGTCGATTCGGAGCCAAAGCTTACTCGATATAATCGAATTTCACTCGCAGAGGACGCCTTCATTTGTCATTTTAGCCTCATTGAATGCAATAGTTAGTTAATCTCAACGTAATTTAAACTCTACAAGCTGGGCGTCTTCCAAGTCTGCAAATGATTTAAACGATTCATTCATGCATTGCATGTTGAAAGTCAACAGATTGGTCTAGACCAATGATGTGAATGTTATTTGAATCTTATAGAATCATATGAAAGATACAAGTGCTTGTCAAATTCCAAATACCGATGGCATTGCATCATATTGATCGGCTCCATTCAAATACAATATCAAACAATGACACTGTTAGGTTATACTTGCATAGTGTTCGACTTTCTTGAGTTGATTTATTTATCTTTACATCTTTCTCCTTACAAGAGGTTGTTCCTGGTTCTTCTTTTGATTTTACATTTTATTCTGACGGATGGTTGCCGCCCCGCGATACGTCGCTCTTGTTCTCAGGCGCAGTCGCGTAAGCATAAGGATTTGAAGTAACAAAAAAATGATCGTGAGTGGATCGAGATCAGCTGTTCTGTTGTTGTTGTTGCACGACGGTGTTAGTCTTGTTCAACAAGACTTGTTGTGAGTTTTATTTATCAAGTTCAGAAGTTCTTAATACAAGTCAATTCTATTTGGATCTCAAATCATGGAAAGTGAGTTGCTTAAAGTGGCTGATATAGCGTAAGTATCCAAAGCCAATCTATAACTCGTATCCCATAGTTTATCACAAAATGAGCGAAGAAAATAACTAAAAATTACCTAATAATTCTCAGTATGAGCCAGCCAGATGTCACAGGCTATTTGTGTATCGACAACGAAGGTCTATGTCTAGCTGCCAGAGGACAGGCTCACCAAGCAATGTCCGGAGTTTTGCACCAGGTCACGCAGTTAGCCTCAAGCTTCGAGGACTCGTCCAATTCAAGAAAAAAGAAGACACCTGTCATCAGGGTCGAAATGGAGAAATCAAAGATAATCATGCAAGAAAGAGATTTAATCACCACGGCATTGTTCAAGTCTTAACGGATAAACGGGATTCCAACGCCAACTCTTCGGCGATACTGTTCATAATCACGACCAAAAAAATCAACAAGAAATATTTCTTCAGTGATTATGCGCTCTTTGAAGAAAGTCCATGCCACAATTGAATATAAAATAAAAGAAATTGGGTTAGCCAATACAATTTGTGTTCCAAGGGCCCAATAGAACCAACCGGCATAGGATGGATGTCGCGAGTATTGATATATCCCGTGTGTGACTAGTTTGTGATGCGGCTTACGATGCTCCGATATCAGATGAGTGAAACTCCTACCCGCTGTCAGCATAGCTGTTTTGCGTATGATATCACCCATAACACTAATGACTAATCCGAGATACAAGCTACTATTGTTGTGCTTAAAGTCAACTGGTAGGTAGGTTGACTCGAGAAAGAATTCAATTGTAGCGAAGATCAGGGCGATGTGATAAGCTGTGGAGTGATTGAGGAGAAAAGATTCGGTGGAAAGATCGTCGGGATTGCTCAAAGAGGTGATGAAATATTCGCCTAGATGAAAGATACTCAATAAGACGATAAAATAGCCATATGAGTTATACGGCACGGGCAGTTTGTTGACCAACGTGATACCCGCAGCCAGCGTTAATCCTAATGTCGTTGATCTCCATATGACTCCGATAGTCTCTTGAGAGCTATGACTATGATTAGTGAAGTCAAGGGAATTATACAGATCGTGGTCCTCGACCAACAACTTAACAATTTCCAAAAGGCAATACGGAATGCCTATGACGGATACATAGGTATAGATGCCGCTTAGACCAATTAGAGAGCAACATACCATTAAGGGAAAGGACAAGAAGAAGTACAGGCTGTAGGCAGTCAACGGACACAGGGCCATATTGGCGGTGACGGTGGCGCTGGTGGTGGTGACGGTTCTGCTGCTGTCCAACAGCATGGAATGGTTTGAGGTGCCAGTTTGCAATCGACTCCAACTCAACATCAACACGAGCTTGAGGCGATCTTCATCGACGTGTTGAGTTGTCGATTGACAACGCCAGTCATTCGTGATTATTCGAATCAAGCGCTTCATTCGATTATTGCTCGATTGTGAGTGGATTTTTTCATGTTATAAATATAATTTGATTTTTGTCTAGCGGTTATAACTTCCAAGATTTCAAAACTTTCCCTCTTTTCCCCATCTTCATAAAATCATCATTTATTACATCGGTTACAACAGGAGATTTTGCACTCATCTATTGGGAAAAACGTTGTAAATGTGCGTTCCTCCTCCCGTGCCACGCCCACTACTACAATTCATGCGTGTGTTGTCTTGTGTTGTGTTGATTTGTGTGTTGGCGATGGCCCGTTGCTGAACGAGCACACAAGCCGAATCGAGACTTCGCAACTGAAAATTTAATGCATTTCAGTGCCACTCTATGTTTTGGCTGTTTTCTGCTCTTGTCAGCTGCAACGCGCTTGCGTTTGTTAATAAATAAAATGAAATAGTCAAAAAATTACAATTTTTATCACAGGCCCCGTCACAGACGTTTACTAATCGTTAGGAGAAATTGGACATATTCTCAGTAGCCATGGATCAAAATTACGAACGAAGATTACCACTTCGTTCAGTCGCATCATCGTCGCCAGCGTCTACTAAATCGGCATCATCACTAGCCCCATCGACGCCATATCATCATTCGACGCCAGAAAAATATAGCGATCGTTACACTCCGATACGTGAATCTTCAAATTGGCACATCAAATATGAGCTCCTTCCTGATGCATCCAATGGTTCAGCCCGACTGATCGATTGTGCTAGACGAATCAAAGATGATAAAAACGATTCATCACGCGACGATGCATTGGCCTACGAATGTCTGTTACGTAACGAACTCCTAAACGCAGGAATCGAAGATATCAAAGAGGAACGCACTGCGCTAGATACAAATCGTAAACCTATGATTGCACTGGGTGCAAGGAAAAATCTATTCAACTATCGGCTACGCCACAGTGACAGATGTAGTCTGAACGAACCTGCCTCTCCTTATTCTTTGTCTCCTGTTGGTATCAAGAGTCAAAATTTATTACAATCACCTAAAAAATCTTTCAGAAAAATAAGCAAAAGTCCTTACAAAGTCCTAGACGCGCCAGAACTACAAGACGATTTTTATCTGAATCTCGTTGATTGGTCCTCTACCAATATATTGAGCGTTGGCTTGAAACATTGCGTTTATCTATGGAGCGCATGCACGTCTCAAGTAACGAGATTATGCGATTTGACTGAGGAAGAAGAAGGAGAGCGACGTGTAAACAAAGTTACATCAGTATCATGGTCGGAAAGGGGCAACTTTGTCGCCGTTGGCACTGACTTGGGCACTATCCAAGTATGGGATGTTGTTGCTAATAAGAAAATTTCTGTCTTAACCGGTCATACAAATAGAGTCGGGGCTCTTGCATGGAACGGTGATGTACTATCCTCAGGCAGTCGTGATCGAGCCATTCTACAACGTGATGTCAGGTCTCCTGTTGTGAGTCAACGAAGACTTGAGGCTCATCGTCAAGAGATTTGTGGTCTCAAATGGTCTCCTGACAACCAGAACTTAGCATCCGGTGGCAATGATAACAAATTATTTGTGTGGAACATGCACCAATCAACACCGATTCAAGAGTATAAAGAGCACATTGCTGCTGTTAAGGCAATAGCCTGGTCCCCTCACCATCACGGTCTGTTGGCTAGTGGTGGAGGTACTGCCGATCGTAAGATTCGTTTCTGGAACACACTAACTGGTCAACCCATGCAAATGATCGATTCAGGATCTCAAGTGTGTAATCTTGCGTGGTCTAAACATTCGTCCGAGCTTGTTTCCACTCACGGATATTCACAGAATCAGATCTTAGTTTGGAAGTATCCATCACTAACTAAAGTGGCCCAGTTAGTCGGTCACCAGATGCGAGTGCTTTACCTGGCAACATCTCCTGATGGAGAGTCTATCGTAACAGGGGCTGGTGATGAAACACTCAGGTTCTGGAATATATTCCAAAAAACGAGGTCTCACAGGGACTCAAAATCTGCACTTAACCTCTTTTCGTCAATCCGCTAAATCTAAAGGCTATCCCATGAATTTATCTAAGCTCAACCAACACAAACAAACTAATTTCAAGCCAACAAGACCAGAAACGACAAAATTGAGTGTTATTGTAAAAAATAAATTAATGATAGCAGTTGATATTATGTATGATACGCAAATGATGCGAACGTCATAATCTACCATGTCCATGACTGTAGGGATGATTAGCATGTGATTAATGATCTGATAAGTTGCAAGAATGTTTCCTGGGTGCAAATCCCAGCTCGATCGGTACTTCTGGAATCACGATGAACGCCAATCTGAGGCGAAGATCTTGTGTGCTTTTGACAGTGTTGTCGATGTAGACTCGAAAGTTTCCGATGATTTTTGCCACTGCAATTAGCATCTCGTGTTCTGCGAATCTCCATCCGATGCACATCCTAGGTCCATAGCCGAAAGGTAGCATTGCAAAAAGATTGATTTTATTCTTTTCTGGGCTCAACCATCTTTCGGGCTTGAATTCATGAGGTTCCTCAAAGTAATGCGTACTAGCACAAGTGACCATGTGATTACAGAAAACCAAAGTGTCTTTTGGTACAAAGTACCCTGACAGTTCCATGTCAGATGATGTGATACGAGCAATACCAGGCACAGTTGGCGTTAGACGAAAGCTCTCTTTCATGCAAGCCTTCAGATATGACATCTTATTCAGTGTATCAAGAGTGATTTCATCAGATTCTTCGTTGAGATGCATCGCGCGAATTTCTTGATAGAGTTTTTCTTGCACAGCAGGATTGCGCGCCAGATTATACAGCAACATTGATAAGGCATTAGTAGCGGTAAAAATGCCGCCACCGATGAAATCTGTGATCGTACACTTGATTTCAGCTTCCGAGTATTGACTGACATTGAGTAGAGTTTCGAGAACTGACCTGTGATTGTGCCCGTGGTTCGTGCGATGATTGGATCTCAACTCCGTTAGAGCACGATCGATATATCTTTCTGCAATGTCATGAATGAGATCCTGAGATTTTCGTAGGCAGTCGTACGCACGGGTGCTGAAATACTTCCACAGAGGCAATCCATAGTAGAGTTCTTGCTGGGCGCTGAAAAAAGCCTTGGCTGCTTCGACCAATTGCGTAGCGTCGTCTTGACATTTATGAATATCATCGGAATTTTCAAACTGCCGTGAGATCTTGAAACTGTCAAGTCCCTTGTTGACTGTCATTAACATAATCGACTCGACAGTGTAACGATAAAACAAATCCTGAATGTTGATGACTTTTGATAGAGACAAAGTAGCGCATTGATAATCGATGTAGCCGACCATTGAGTTTCCGACAACATTAAGCACTTTGATTTGGTCATTTGCAAGACTTTTTCCCATGAATACAGGCGCCAATTTTTTACGATGGCTCAACCACTCATTGCCGACCATATTAGCCAAGCCTACATTGGGGTATCGTTTCGGGTCGGACCGGCGATGATCACGTAGATAATGGCTAGCCGGACGACACGGTAATGGACCTTGATTCCTGAAAATAGTTCTAAAATCTTCGGCTCTATATAGAGTGATAACAGGACAGCCCCATTGATATTCTTCTTTGACAATTGGGCCATACAAACGATATTTGTCAAGGTGTGCTTCGTGTAGTTTATCGAGACTGTATGGACCCAGCCATTTCATGTAAATCCATCCTGTGCCAATGAGTGGCAATGAAGGAGATGGTCCTGGAATGTCATGGATTGTTTTGATTGCATTAGGAATAGACTTGATTTTGTGGACATATTTGAATTGAAAGAATTGTTTAGCAGTTTTCATCAGCAATTGTGCCGACGAAATGATGAATGTCATAAGCCACGACACGCCCGATTGCAATAATTTAAATAATGGATCACAAGTGGCCGGACGCATGGTTCGATCGACAGGTGGTCACCCCCTACTACTACTTGTTGAAGTAAAATCAAGATTGAAAACAATATCATGATAGGTTTCCAGTGACATCGCGCTGGCCAGCCTTGTTAATCTGGACAACTCAATTCTTTTCACACTTGACTTGCCTCTTGGCCTTGAATCGCATCCAGTAGTCAGCATTCTCAGTGTTTCCCGTGGTTGAACGACGAAAGAACCGAGTAAAACGATACTGGCCATCAGCTGTTGTGCGTGCAATTCTCTTACAAGAACAAGAACACGAAGAAGCTTTCAAAGAGTGAGTGAGCGAGTGAGAACGAAAGGCGTTTACGTGTGTGTGATGTTGGACTGAATATGAGTCACATGGCTCATTCAATTCAGCTCAATTCAACTCATTGTCCCAATCTCCATTCCATTCGGAAGCAATGTTTCAAATGACTGCCCACAAATTGTTTTCTATCGTCCATCAGCACTATTGACATCTACCCTTAACATTCATCATCATTGACACATATTGTGAGAGAGGAAGAAATGGGCTCGAAAACGACCGGTTCGGTTCCCCTTAAAGGCAGTATCGACATTGTGATCGAATTTTTTAACTACAGTATTAATAGTATTTTATATCAGCGCGGTCTGTATCCGGCCGACTCGTTCATTCAACAAGAAAAATATGGCCTCCCATTGCTTGTAACTGCCAATCATGGTCTCAAAAAGTACCTGGACGTAGTGCTCACACAAATGAGACTATTCCTTGAATCAAAGAATGTCCACAAAATTGTTATAGTCATTATTAATTTGGATAGCATGGAAACTGTTGAACGTTGGCAATTTGATGTTGATCTTGAACGTGAAGCTACAACCACATCAACATCTGCTGGTTCTAATCAAACGAACCTCAACAATAACTTAGCAACACCAACAACAACAACCACCGTTGATCCACAGAGGGCATTGCTCAAAGCAACAGGTTCTCAACAACAACAGAAAAGTGTCCAGGAACAACGAGAGATTCTCAAAGAGATACAGAACAACATTCGTGGTGTGATACGACAAATAACTGCCAGCGTAACATTTTTGCCAACATTAGAAGGATCGCATTCATTCGATATCCTATTGTATACGGATAAAGACGTTGAATTGCCCAATAGCGAATGGAGTGACACTAACGCGCGACTCATCAACAATGGTCAGCATGTACAGTTACGAGGTTTTACCACTCACGTTCATCGTGTCGAGCCCATAGTGAGCTACAAGACACTTGACTGAAGCAAAATTTAAGCTATGAGAGGCAGTCAGAATAAAGAGAAAAAGAGAGGGAGAGAGAGAGCGTAGCTCAGCAATCATAATTTGAATGCGCTGAGTGGAACACTTTAAAGAATCACCCTTTTCTAGGCTTAATAATTTTGACACTAAAAATACTACTACTGGCTGTGCCGAGACAAGCCGAGACCTGCAGAGCAAGCGAGTATTCAATCGGTTAGTTGGTTAGTCGTGTTACTCGACGGTAAGCTTACTGATTGTGGCTTCGTCAACATTCGCTCGTTGCCTGACGTTCGTTGTGGTTACTGCGGTTTCTGATTTGTGCAACTGTTACATGTGTGAGCCATGAATCGTGAATCGTGAAATTGTCTTGGCGTAATGTTACATTAGTGTGCCATTGCAATAGTAAGGGCAAGTGCACCAGTAACAGTGTAACGACAACAGCAACAACAACAACAGCAGTAGCAAGACGACATCAACCGCGCAGTCAAGTCCACGACTTGAGTGAGTTAGACTCAATAATGATTGCAGCAAGCATAACAGAAAACTTAACCTAGATGGTACCGTTGGCGCCACTTTGCAGTTGCTGCAGCAGCACCAACAACAACGGCAATCACACGCTTGCACTTGCTAGCAATGAATAGCTCTGTCGCTGGAATAACATATTTTGGAGACGACGATTAGCTGCATCTATTCATGTTATCGCATGATGTTGTAGTCGGGCCAAACTTCTGTTGTGGTAAGCAGCTGCTCGACGACATGAATAGGCAAATCTGAACTAAGAGATTTAATATCTTGTCGTCTGTTTGACGTCTCGAACGAATATTCGTCAGTCTGTATGTGAGTGTTTGTGTGTGTGCGTTTGTGTCACTTGTGTAGTTTTTGGCAAGCCCTCAAAGTGTGCAACGGTTCGATAAAAGGATGGAGTTATTATAACTGTCTTATGATACAGTCAAGTGCCATGAACACTTCTAGCAGTAGTTCACTTGCACACTTACACAGACGCACACACACACACACACACACACGCAACACGCATACTGACACTACTGACACCACTGACACCACTGATCGGCAGCAGATGAAGGCCGGTGACAATATAGCATGACGCCATGAACACACATCGCTCTAATTTGATATGAATGGACCCAACGAAAGTCATCAAGTCACGATGATGAGTTCAATACGAGCTCATCATGTTAATTGCAATAGCAATACTCGTCGTATCAGAAATCAGTTGTTGCGTTTTAGTTGGACTTCAGTGACAGCTATCACGTTATTGCTGTCACTTTCAAGCAGCCACAACAACAATAGCAATGTAATTAGAATAATCACGCCAAGCGAGGCACGCTCAACGTTCATCGGTTCCGCCATCGATGGTGGATCACCGCCGGTTAATGTGCCCTCTATGTCGGAGAAGAGCGCATTCTCAACGCCAATATTTGATCCCACCATTGATGCATACGAGTATCAGACTCAACATTGTCCAGCGTTAGCCATCCCACCGCCTGCCGCCTCATCTCCAACGCGATCATCCATCTATGGCGGGCCTGATAGCGCTCAGTCGAGTGCTTATGGCGGCCACGGAGGTTTGCCGTCCGCGTGTCCCGCCACTAAAGACGGCATGCTCAATGTGCACATAATTTGTCACACACACTTGGACACTGGTTGGGTGGAAACGTTCGATCAATATTATTATGGCTATGTTGAGACAATCATCAATTCGGTGGTGAAATCGTTGCTGGAATCAGCGCGTCGGCGCTTTATCATGGTCGAGACGTCGTTCTTTATGCGCTGGTGGCGCGAACAAAACGATTACATCAAGAATCGTTTCAAGAAACTGGTCAATAACGGCCAAATTGAGTTCATCTCAGGTGGTTGGTCGATGAACGACGAGGCCGTCAGTCATTATTCGGCCATCATCGATCAGATGTCGCTGGGGCACAAGCATTTGTTCAAGCTGTTCGGACATTGTGGCGGCGTACCAAAAATCGGCTGGCAAATCGATCCGTTCGGGCATTCGCGCGAATATGCCAGCTTGTTGGCGCAAATGGCCTTCGACGGCCTCTTTTTGGGCCGAATCGATTTTCAGGATAAAACGTTCCGACAGCACACACAATCGATGGAGTTTGTGTGGAAAGCATCTCCCTCGTTGGGTTCATTCAAGAGCGATTTGTTCACCAGCGTATTGCCAAATAATTACTCGCCGCCGGATCAATTTTGTTTCGACATTAATTGTAGCGACGAGGAGCTCAACAAGTACAACATTCATCAGAAAGCGTTGCAATTCTCGCGACTCATGCTCGAGCAAGCGGACACGTATTCCACTAATCACACTGTTGTCACAATGGGCATGGACTTTCACTATCGGGACGCCAACAAGTGGTACACAAATCTTGACATTCTCTTTGATGAGATCAACTCTAATCCGGCACGTTACAAGATCAATTTGATTTATTCGACACCGTCGTGTTATTTGCGTCAATTGCATCGCACCAAGCATGTGTCGTGGCCCGTCAAATTGGACGATTTCTTTCCGTACGCCGATTCGCACAATTCCTATTGGACCGGTTATTATACGTCGCGACCGGGACTCAAGTACCAGATTGTTATGGCTAATAACTTTTTGCAAGCGGCCAAGCAGCTCAGTGTGTTGGCCAATCCGCGCACCAATCAAGACGCCGTCGATGAGCTCGATAGTTTGCAAGAGACGCTGGGAATCTTGCAACATCACGACGCTGTGACTGGAACGTGTAAACAATTTGTCAACGACGACTATTCGCGTATGCTGAGCCAGGCCATGAAGCGAGCCCATCATTCGTTGGTGACGTCGGTGGCGAAAATAGTCGATTTCAACACGAACCCGGCAATGGCTTGTCATACCGGCGGCAACAATCACACCACTGCACAGCATTCGCAAGCACCTACTCCCATTGATCTGTACATCATGAAAGGCGAGCACATATTCTGTTCTAGTCTCAATGCGTCGCATTGTCAGGTGAGCGAGAAGCTCGATCGATTCGGCAAGCTTCTCGTGCATCTCTACAATCCGGGCTCGCATTCTGTGCAACATTACGTGCAAGTACCCGTTCGTGACGCCCACTATATTGTACGCGATGTAGGCGGAACAATGGTTCCTTTGTCCCAATTGACACCAATCCCACCAAGTGTGCTAAAATTGACCTCAATTGAATCGCGTACAGACTACGGTGTTATCGATCCCGAAGTCTCAAAAGAGTTACTCTTTGTCACCGTGTTGCCGCCACTAACAATGGCAACGTTTGTGTTGGAGAAAGTGGCTCCCAATTTGTCGTCGTTGCCTGTTCGCGGCGCCCCAAGTGCGGTGTCATTAGTGGGAGTCGCCAGCGGTCGTTCTGCCGCTGTCACACCTCAACTCACCAACAATAACATTATTCGTCGTGACGCTAGCCAACAGCAACAACAAGCGCTGGTTGGCTCTGACCCTGTGTTCGGTAATTCGCGCATCTCAGGTGTAATCGATCGACACAGTGGTCTGCTGAAGGGCGTCATTCTCAATGACGGCCGTCTAATGCCATTCTCGCAAAATTTCTTCTTCTACGATGCTGACGGCAAATATAAGCCTGAGAAAAATTCCGGCGCCTACATTTTCAATCCCACCGACAGGGGCGCCACCAGAGTAAGCACCAAAGTCGAGTATGAGATTCTGCGCGGTCCCGTCGTCGAAGAAGTGCATCAGGTATTCTCACCGTGGTGCTCACAAGTGATTCGCATCTATAAACATTCTGATTACATTGAGTTCCATTGGTTGGTGGGACCAATTCCAGTGCAAGAGGGCAACTCAGGTTACGCTGGCTACCCGAACGGATTCGACAATGGACGCGAAGTTATCTCGTTGTATGACACAAACATGAAAACTAACGGCACTTTTTTCACCGACTCCAACGGTCGTGAAACTGTGCGTCGTGTGCGCAATCATCGCTCCGATTTTAGGCTCTACACTACTGAGCATACGGCCAGCAATTACTATCCCATCACCAGTTGGATATTTATTCGTGATTATGAGCAAAATCTCCAGCTGTCGTTGTTGCCCGATCGGCCACAAGGTGGCAGTAGTGTGCGCGATGGTCAACTCGAGCTCATGGTGCATCGGCGCTTGTTGCAAGACGACGGCCTCGGTGTCGAGGAGCCACTGAACGAGCCCGGCATCGATCGACGAGGCCTGGTGATTCGTGGCAAACATTACATGCTGTTGGGTCCCATAGACAATGTGATTCGCGCCACACGAATGCTCTCGAAGCAGCTCTACTTGCAACCAATCAAATGGTTCCAGGCGATGCCCAACATTCCGCCCATCAGCTCGAACGGCGTGTCTACTTCGTCGTCGCCGCCGCTAACCAGATACAAATTCAGCGGCCTCAATCAAGCGTTGCCGCGTTCTCTCAATCTCGTCACGTTGGAATCGTGGGATCCGCGACACGTGCTCATTCGTTTAGAGCACATTTTCGAGATCAACGAAGACGCCGATTACTCGCGTCCGGTGCAAGTGTCATTGAAACGTTTGTTCAAAAATTTCCGCATCGAACGAATCAAAGAAATGACATTGGACGGATTACAAGACATGCAAATGGCACTCGAGCGTCGTCTGAGTTTCCCCACGGCCACTAATCCGTATCGTAACTACACTGACGAACTCAGAGACTACGTCAACACCGAATACGTTGAGCAAGCGTTACGCGAGGCTGTACTCAACGAGAATCTCTTCATCATCACAATGCGACCCATGGAAATTCGAACATTCCTCGTACAAATCAATTATGATCTGTGCCATTCGGCAAGCCAACAATCGCCTTCATCGCTGTTGATGGCCGACGATCCGTCGAGTTCGTTTCGTATGAGCAGCTAACACAACACGATCACACGATTCCACAAGATCACAAGCCAGCACGCAAGCTAGCAAACCGCAACAATCAATCAACCAATCAATTGTGTAACATTGCAACATAATCGATACGGACAAATTCGACACGGAAAAATTAGACACAGAAACATGTTAGAGGCAAATGTAATCAAAAGGAAATTTGTGTAACAACAAATTGAATGTAAATAACTCAACAGTTGTTTGTTTTCCTCCTCTTAATAGGTACAATTGGCAATGTGTTGGTGTGTATCAATAGTAGTAGTAGTAGTAATGATAATAATAATAATATTGTTGGTAATGATAATATTCAGGGTAAAATGTCATTCATTCATTAGCTCGGAACATGCGAGCCGAGTGCGATGGAGTATGCGTTATTCACGTCATCAAAAGCGATACAATAAAGATTGAAACAGACATCACAAACAATCATAATACAGAGAAAGAAAAACAAAATATGTTGCAAAATCGCGATAGCTTGTCAAAAAATTCACTCAAGGTTTTATAGCCAATTTTTGCACTAATCAGAATATTCTCCTCTTTGATTATTGAACTTTCTTCATGAAGTTTTCTTCATGTCTGATGCCTGTTCTTTTCTGGCATTCATGTGTCAATGTAATTTCCCTCAATGTCGTCACATGCACGGGACTTGCTCAATGTTCAATGGCCTTGACATGCTTGTCGACTGTCTGGCCGATCGAGTTTTTGGCGAAACTGATTCGTTTTTGGCTAGACATTCAATGTTCATTGCAGCATTCATGGCCGACGGTGCAGGTAGAACAAGTTCACCTGTGGCTCACCACAAATACGCCAGCAAGACAACAGCAAGTGGACAGCAAAGCACAGCACAACATAGCACGATATATGTATTGGTGCCGGACAACAAGGTGATTGCATAACAACGTAAAGTTACATAAGTAAAACAAACTGCAGCAACATTAACAGTCCACAGTGAACTGTAATAATAATCAACTAAATAAAAACTTGTCTTCAATAATTCAAAGCTTAGTCACTCACTCACACAATTCAATTGCAGCGTGAGCTGAATGAGCAACACATGATTCAACATTAGACTAGAAATGAAAAATATCTACTTTCACTTATAACACCAACACCAACACACCCCAACACACACACACACACACACACACACACACACACGCAAACATAGTGAACACAGTGAAATCGAAACCGAAAGCAAGAGCAAGTGCAAAACATTGGCGCCACTCTACGACGACGACGACCAATTGGAATTGAACCACAGTACACTTTAAATCTGATACACACAAATATACACAAGCATAGCCTTCCGTTTGGTGTATGAAGCAAAGACCTGAAGAGTCGAATCGAATCGAGTCATCGCGTGACATTGATAGCCAACTGGACAGACGTATGGCCCACGCAACTATTGTCTAGACATTCAAAGGGACAATTCTGTTTGTTAGTTAATCAGATTGTTTGTTAAGTTGCTATTAAATCTAATTCTGAAACAAGTAGCGCGACAATAACGAAGCAACGCGTCCAACATTCAGCAACAAAGTCAAACAAACCAAGGAACAAACAAACAGACGAACAAAAGGCAATCAAAGTAAGTGAGCAACCACAAATACAATCCCTTGCTTTGTAGTTGAAGATTTAGTTTAGAAGATCCATAAACTAATAGTTGGCTCGCGTCAATTTAGTTAAGTAGTTCTTATTAGACTGTATCGACAAGACGTGCGCTGTATCAAGGCCAATCTTTAGCACACATAATTGTGACAGGTGTGCTTGTGTTTGTGTTTGTGCACAAAACACAATTGTTCTAAATTGTGCGACCACAGAATAACCACGAAGCAATTGTTATAATAGAGAAAACAAAGACAAACATCAAGTTAGTTAGAAAGTTATTCAAGCTAACAAGATCAGGTACTGTTAAGTGAAGCGACACCTGTTGCTGGAAACAACTTGTCTGTGTCTCACCTAAGGTGTTGACACGACAGTAAGGTGAGCAAACAAGCTTGCTTTTTACTGACAGATGGTCAGTTGTTGCAAGCTTCTGTTTGATTGAATCAATTGGCGTTATCAGACGTAGTTTTGACGAATATCACAACGGGTAGAGATGACGTCTATATATCTGTGCGTGTATGTGACGTTGCCTCAATAACAACAACAACAACAATTCAGCGTGGGATGTCTCAATGACTCACATGCACACACAATCTAATAATAATAATAATAACCATGATAACAACATAATAATTGCTCTCGTTGGGTAAACTTCGGCAATGATTCAATTGTTCGAAATGTTTAAAACAGTAATAGACAACAACAGTAGTAATGCGACGAAATATTATTATTGTGTACTACAACGCGTGAAAGCATCTTGGTGTGAGCTTTCTTGTCTACTTTTTTTTGTAGACAAGAACAGGTGTCAACAGCGACAAGTGTGCACACAACAAGCTGCCCAGCAGTCTGACAGTTTAACCGATTGTAATTCAGTAAGCTCAAAGTATGCCGAATCAAACAATTATTTCATTTCACTCTATGTGATTCTGTGTTCTGTCTGTTTGTGTGTCTGTTTGTGTGTGTGTGTGTGTGTGTGTGTGTGTTTCGTGCATTCAACAAGAACATAGGATTGTTCGGTTGCTGCGAATCGCAGACTACTCGACAAGAGCAAGTAAGCGAGCTAGTCAAAGCTTCAAGTCGAAATCTTGAGCCTGAATTGACGTGTTGAGTGCGCAAACAATTCGACAACGCCACCATGGATGTGTATGTCCGTGTGTGTGACGTTCAACAAAGCAAACTAGCAGACTTTCGAACAAATATTTCGCCAACAATCGAGCGTCGAGCTCTGTAAGTTTGGCATTTATTATTATTATTATTGCATTGATTATTGTTATCGAGTTAGTATCGATTGTTTCTCGACTTAGCTTAGCTATTGGGCTGTTAAATGGCAGCACATTTTAGTTTCTAGCTTTCAGTCCAACTAACTTATCGTTAGATTTTAGCTAGCTTGCCACGAAACCAACCAACCCAACAATCAATTGACTGCAATCCACTCGAGTCAAGAGGAAATAAGTGATTTGTACGTCCCGCCTCCACACTTGAGTTGAGCAGTCAGCTTCTAGTTGGTAGGTCTGGTTGGGGCCGATGACTCATCAATTGAATACACTTGGCGAGCCAAGCGCCTACCTATCGTTGAGCGACGTTGCGTTGCATTTGCATTGACCGCATGCACGCACGCACATTTCACCTTGCTTCATTTGCTGCAAATATCGATTCGAGTGAAAACTTTGTGTTGAATTGGATTTTAAGATTTTAGATAACACAAGTTCTATTAAAATGATATCAATTGCAACAGAAACACTAGTGATCTCCATTTCATTCTAATTAAAATTATCCATCAACTAGAATCAAGTAGCTATTTTTTAAAAGTATTTAAGTAGTCATCAATCTACGGGAACCTCAATATATTTCGTTCGTGCATGTGCGTGTGCTCGCGCGTCAATTGAGCTCACACAGGAAATGACGATAGAAGAACAATTAGTACAATCAATAGTTCAATTATAGTGCATCGAAGTCGTAAAGTTTGGGTCAAGGTGAGCATCGAAGTGACAGAGCAGTTAAGTGTAAGTCATTTCTATTATCTCTTTATTTGTCTCATATCCAGCAATATAAAGTTCCACAAAGTTTATTATTTACTGCAGTTCTTGTTTAGGAAGCTCTATTTGATAATGTGATTTTTTCTAATTTTTCAATAGATTTCTGTATGACTCTTTCTCTCTCAAGAATCACTGATTCAAAATCATCTCGAAAGGTTTGCACTCAGTTGAATGATTGCGAGTGAAATTCAAGTAAATTGCGAGAGAAATATCCTTGGCCTTGTTTGCTTTAAATCTTTCATGCCTTATCAATTATGTTCAATTGTACACGTGATAAAACCTCATATTCACAAATTGAAAAATGTCAAATCAACATACAAGTGAAATTGTTTAAGATTATTGTTTTGTGGCGTTTTGTGGCTCGTCACTGGTCGAGTTCTTGTTCGCCTGCTTGTTGCTCGAGCCGAGAGGCATCGAGAGTGATAATCACGATGCATGATAATTATGAATTAGCATGAAACTAGCGACCATTGTTGTTGTGTTAAAATCAAACATAAAATTCTATTCTAGCCAGCTCAACAATTATCACAATTAATCTGGTGAGGTCAATTACTTTGCACATATTCAGGCTCTAAGTTGAGCGTTTGTCGTTTATTTAGAGAATTCTTTGCAAGTAACTAGCTATCTGAGAGCTAGTTTAAAATCTATTTACTTGCTTCTGACGCTTGTGATGTAACTGATTAAGACGGTGTGGCTCGTGACTGATGAATCGGCATTGCAACATCGCTCTCAGGATTGAGGTGAGAAAAACTAACGCTTGATTATAATCATTTCAACATTGTTTTTGTTTCTCAATTAAACGTGTATACATTGTTGACAATTACAACAATCCAACACCAGTAGAGTCCATTCGTGTAATCAGGCGCGTGAAGCGCTTAATTGCTAGAGCTAGAACAATGGCACTCACTCATCTGTGTGCTTTAACGCAACGGTCATGCGACGGTAGCAAAAAGTTTTTTTTTTCTTAAACCACAACTCTTTCGGACCAGAATATGTTCACGTTCATATCATGTGACATGAATCATGAACAGAGCATTTAATCAAGCAACTTATGGCCATTAGAAAACGAGAGAGAAAGTTTATAGCACCAGACTAACTTAATAAGCGTATAGTTTACACAATTCTTTATAACGAATCTAATGCCCAAATCTTGGCCTAACCTGTTGTCCCGCAGCAAACACACGCAAACAAACGTTTCCGGCGCCAAATGAGTCTGAGATTTCAGCAGGCAAGCTATATGATTGTGTTGTATATTGACTTGCCCACACACACACACTCATTGTTACGTGATGCAGCCATAGTTGAACGGTTGGCGTTGCTGTTGCGGTTGTTGCTGTTGTTGGGCGTTGAAAGACCGACAACAATAGACATTATGAGCGCACTTTGATTTCACATATCCTTCACAATGCGCACACTAATATTCCACCTCGTTCATTGCTGCCGCTTTCACTGTTGCCGTTGTTGTTGTTGTTGTTGCTGCTGCTGCTGCCGTCTAGACAAACAGAAGCACATCGCATAGTTTGCTGCACAGTCGACACAAACAAAAATAACAACCAAACGACGAAGGCAGCTCACGGGACAGTCAAACACACAAACAAGACAAGACACCTGTCATGACAAGTCACACACTAAAATAAATGAAAAGACAAGCTAGGTCAGACATGACATGCTTAGTTAGTCAGTGCTAAGGCAGACAATGTTAGTTAGCCTGCACACACATACACAGCTCGATGACGAATGACGAGCGACATGAGTGTGAAGTTGTGGTCGTGCACGTAATGACAACAACAATGATAATCGCAAGTTTTGATTAGCGCCTTACTGCGACAATCACACGCGCCAAACAATAATTGGGCAGGACATTGGCGTTGGAGTTAGTGTCGTTCGACTTCGACTCCGAGTTCGATTCAGGCGCCGCCTACACGGGCACACACACACACACACACAACAAAGCTCTCTCGAGAATTGAGAAAGTGACAAACACACATTCTGCTGAAGGCGATCGAGTAGACAGTCGGTCGTCCACCAATGTTGATGATGCTCTGCGGCTTCGAATTGTCTACTAGTACACCGCTAGGTGTTCGCTCAATAATTCTGAACACACACTCACGCGCGCACTCACTAACGCACGGGCGGCCGTTCGCTTGTTGCTCAGCTGCTTGTTGCTCGAGCAACTGTGGCTACTGTGTGCCAATGCGCGTGTGTATTGTTCTTTTTCATTCCATTCTGGTCGGTGTGTCTAGCATCTAACAACACTTGATGTTTAGCCCACACAAACTCGCACAAGATTCTGAGAATCTTTTGAGTAGCTGGAACACCTAACCGTTTGATTAGTTTAACATATTGGACTCTATTTTAGTATTAAGTTAACTCTCAACAACTACATCGTCGTGTAATTGACGTATAACTAGACTGCTTGAAGCTATCGTATCAACCAGATTGATATTGACACCACTCAAAGACATTTCACTTGCGAACAACATTTTCACTAACCGGCTAATCCAATATCCACAATAAACAATCTTCCTCTCTGACAGTTACACATTCAACATACACGATCGTTGATCGAGGACTCCATAACAAGTTCCAACAGCAAGCTACAGGAATCGCACGAAATAGCGCAAGGAAATGGCTCCATCATTGGGTGCAACTGTGACAGGCAAATCGTTGGTGCATCAGCGAATCGTTGGCGACAAATTGCCCACCACTGATGCTACGAATAATACCGAATCCTCACAACAAACTGAGAAGCTCAACGCGTCTAACAATGAGGCCACACACAAGTCAACAAAGAAGCAGCAAGATGAGCATCAGCAATCGACGTTGCTCAAACGTGAAACCACATCAGCAGCAACAACAACACTAAAAACAATTCATGAGTCAGGCTCAGGTGAATTAGTGTGGCGCAACATATTTCTGTTTGTGGTATTGCATTCGAGCATACCAATCGGAATTTATATGATGTGGACACAACGACCGTACAAGACTATGCTATACGGTAAGTTATATCTGTCAAATAGTTTCTACTGATCAATAGTTTGTCGATCTGCTGGCGGACAGTGCACACTTTCCTTCTCGACGCACATATACACACGACATTCTTTGCAAGTCGTCATGCTCGCTCATTGTGATCTATAGAGTAAGCATGGTGGCATATCATGTTGATTCTAATCTCTGTTTACTTTGCTTACTCGGTCTGTTTTGCATATTTTTATATGTGATGACATGCACGCATACACATGCAATAGCATTACTGTTAACATATTTGAGTGCGTTAGGAGTAACGGCCGGCGCTCATCGTCTGTGGTCACACCGCTCGTACAAAGCACGTTGGCCTGTTCAAGTATTGCTCATCATTTTGCAAACACTAGCTGGTCAGGTAAGCGAATTATCCAGCATGCACACACACACACAAAATATTGTTGACTCTAGTTGTCACATTTACCTTTAGATTTTTCAAACTAACACTCGAGCATCTACCCAATATCAATGTCAATATAATAAATATCCTCAATGTCCTGTGATCGATCGATGGATGAATGCTTTTTGACATTAATCCCAACAGAATAGTGTCTACACTTGGAGTCGCGATCATCGGGTGCATCACAAGTTCAGCGAGACCGACGCTGATCCGCACAACATCAAGCGCGGCTTCTTCTTTGCTCACATGGGCTGGTTATGTACACGCAAACATCCGGAAGTGTTGTCCAAAGGCAAACTGATTGACATGTCCGATTTGGAGGCCAATCCATACGTGGCCTTTCAACATAAGCACTTTTGGTGGATGGCGGCATTGTTCACAGTGGCAGTGCCGACGGCCATTCCTTGTCTCATGTGGAACGAGCGCTTCTGGACATCATTTGTGCTATCGTTCATGTTCCGCTATGCTCTGGCCCTGCACGGCACTTGGCTCGTCAATTCGGCCGCCCACTATTACGGCTCGCGTCCCTACGACGAGCACATCGAGGCGCGCGAAAGTCCTGTCGTCATTTACACAGGTGTCGGTGAAGGTTTCCACAATTACCACCATGCATTTCCTAGCGATTATTCTACCAGCGAATTTGGTAAATATCTCAACATCACAACTGCCTTCATCGACACTATGGCCTCCATAGGATTAGTGTATGGACGACGCAAGATTGACGCCAAAATGATACTTCAACGTCGTGCACGCACAGGTGACCTGCAGGCTTCATGATGCTAACCTCATTGAATCAGAGCATCCATACGATCGAAATGTTTATTATATAATCACATGTTTTCTGTTTCATACGCCGGCGGCGCGCTTGCGACGCGATTCAAGCGCTTCGCTTGACACTGTTCGCAGGTCGTAAGCCAAGCCGCACGCGGCCATTACATCAATAAAGAATGTGGTGAAATTCATTGTCCAGCCCAATTCAGATGTTGAATAATCGTACGGGAAAGTGTGATGATAATTGTGAAATCCCTCGCCGAGGGCGCCAAATGAGACGAGCGCATTCTCGCGCGGTTCAATGCGCTTGCTGTACGGCTGATCGCCCCAAATGTGAGCGGCTGAATTGACGAGCCAAGTGCAATGTAACGCGGCCACATAGCGCCACAAACTGAAACAGACGGCATCGACAAAGTTCTCACCAATGACCAGGTGACTGATTGAGGCCGGCACTAGCAGGCCGAATGTGGTTGCCAGCAGCCAATAATGTTGGCGCTGAAAACGTAACACCGGGTCTTTGTGTAGATCGCTCATGTCGAGCTTTTTACCCATCTCTAACACTTTGGGGTGCTTACGTTGCAACAGCCAACCGACGTGCGCAAAGAACCAGCCACGATTCGAGTTGTGAGGATCGGCGTCAGTCTCTGACATTTTGTGATGCAGTCTGTGATCACGACACCACTCAATGAGATCATTTTGAATGGCAATACAATTGCACAACATCAAAAATATCGACAATGGCAAGCGAGCTTTATAAGTTCGATGCGACCACAGTCGATGTGCGCCCGCGGTGATGCCAAGACCGCCGAACAGCGCGTAACCGTACAAAAACAACCAACCAGCCCAGCTGGCTTTGAACAAGGCCACGTAGAAGCCATAAATATAAACAACGTGCAATACGGAAAATATCAATATGTTACGCCACACGAGCGCCGGGTATTGATGATTGATGTAATAATAAGAAACGTCACGATTGATTTGATGTTTGACATAACGCTCAACTTCGGCGGCCATCTTGAATCTATTGATAAATAATACTCTTAATTCTACTCTAACTTCTTCTTTGTCCTCCTCTTCTTTTTTTCCTTCGTTAGTCCTCGATCAACGATCGACGTGTATGTTAGTTGTGTAACTGTCAGAGAGGAAGATTGTTTGTAATGAATATGAGATTGGCGGGTCAGTGAAAATGTTTTCCGCAAAAGTGTGTTCGAGTAGAATGTGTCGGTGCGAGTTTGTGTGGGCTAAACATCAAGTGTTGTTGGATGCTAGACACACCGACCAGAATGGAATGAAAAAGAACAATACACACGCGCATTGGCACACAGTAGCCACAGTTGCTCGAGCAACAAGCAGCTGAGCAACAAGCGAACGGCCGCCCGTGCGTTAGTGAGTGCGCGCGTGAGTGTGTGTTCAGAATTATTGAGCGAACACCTAGCGGTGTACTAGTAGACAATTCGAAGCCGCAGAGCATCATCAACATTGGTGGACGACCGACTGTCTACTCGATCGCCTTCAGCAGAATGTGTGTTTGTCACTTTCTCAATTCTCGAGAGAGCTTTGTTGTGTGTGTGTGTGTGTGTGCCCGTGTAGGCGGCGCCTGAATCGAACTCGGAGTCGAAGTCGAACGACACTAACTCCAACGCCAATGTCCTGCCCAATTATTGTTTGGCGCGTGTGATTGTCGCAGTAAGGCGCTAATCAAAACTTGCGATTATGACTGGGGCATTGCGTTTCAAAATTACAACCGAGTTCTACGCAGATTTTACTTGCTGGTGATTACATAGAATGTAAATAGTATCTTCTTTGTTTTTATTGAGCGAAGAGGGGAAAACATTCACAATCTTCCACAAAGCAAGTCACATGAAATATGAGAACATTTTTCAACCATCATATCTATTTCACAGATGCACAATGAATGGTCTCTGAGAAGAATGCTTGCGTACCAAGGTTCGTGTATCGCGCAAGATGCCTTGCTGGTTTTGTTCATGACGGCCGCGCACAATTAGGGTCCACTAGCACCCACTGAGCTCGCCCAAAAAGTGAGCCGACCTAAATGGCCAGTTTACAATTATGTTGTTTAGGCACGTTTTTCTAGACGCGCGTGAACTTGGGTTTACACACCTTTATTAGCGGCGCCAAAGATATGGAGCAGGAATATTTTTCAAACGTATTGCATAGAAATTTTAAAAATCCTCAAAATAGAGTAATCGTGTGTAAAATTATTAATAATGATTTAAGAACACGCGAACGAAATCTATGTAGCTCCCGCCCCATGCTGGAAGTAAACCTCTAGCAGTTGCTTTTATTATTGTGTGTCGGCGGCTGACCGTGTGGATAGTGAGGGTGATGTGGATTGTTGTAGTTGTAAGGGTTGTGATTGTATGCATGTGGTGGCGGTGGCGGCGGTGGAGGTGGCGGTGGCGGTGGCGGTGGCGGTGGAGGTGGAGGAGGAGGTGCGGCATGAGGATGCTGCCAACTTGAGCTATGGTGAGAGGCCACAAGAGGTGGTGGTGGTAGTGCTGAATGACACAGTTTCGACTGGTGTGCCATAGAGCTACTGGGCCGATGATTGGAGCCGGATGTTTGCTTAAGTTGTCTCTTGTAGAAACGGTACAACTTTTTAGGCTCATATTCAGTAAAATTGGCTACAAATGTCCACAGATTGTTTCGCCATTCTTTCATGAGCCTCTCATCAGTTCTGTATTCGAGCAAGTGCTCTCCGATACGTGAACCAATTTTAAGTAAACAGTGGGTGAACATTTTGGTGCTTTCCTCATCGCGGGCACTCATCGACGAATCGTAAATCTCTAATTGTTTGAGAGTCTTTTTAAGTGGGCGCATCTTTTCTTTGCACTGCAAGAATACATGCTCGTCAAGACCATCTAATATGACTTTTTTAGTGCTGTTGTGATGTCTGTCACCGGTGGATTCAGCCATATTTTTAGAATGGTGATTTGTGGCCGACTTTGATTTGGATGACACTTTGTCTCTGTTATTGTGTGCTTTACTCATAAGCTTGGCCCCAGAGTTTGGTTTTAATTTAGCCTTTTTAGCTGGTCGCAATTCTTTCGTAACTTTGCCCGACGCTTTCTCGCTCTTATCTCCACCGGCGGACGTTGTTGGCTTCTTTTTAGTGCCTCGTTTTCGTTTCTTTTTCAAAGACCGTGAATCACTCTTTCCGTCTTCATTAACCTTAGTTGGATCGAATTCGTCTCCACTGTCTGACGCGCGACCTGACTTTTTGGTCGCTCCACGTCGATTACGAGGCGGTAAATACATCTCCATCTGAGCCTGAGCGCGTTCTTCTTCTTCGATTTTAGCTCTGATATGGTCGGGTATAATATCATCCCAATCTTTGAGCGAACGGCTAGCCTCGTTAGGATCAGACTTATTGATCAATGTGCCATCAGCGGCAAATGCAGGAACTGAACTTTTGGTAGCTGACGAATGGATTGTGGCAGGAGCCACTTCTTCTTCATTGAAGTTGAAACTGGCGATCTTGAAAGCGGACAAAAGCTCGTTTCCAGCACATGGTCCTGCATCTTCCCGAGTTTCAGCACGATTGAGCACCTCATCGATATCTAAGTGAGGCTCTTCATCCCCATCTTTGTCGCCTTCTTTGAATAATTCTTCAGCACCAAATTTCAATATGGCTGCTAATTCTTCTTTGCTAGATAGTGTACCACTAGACGATGCGTTGTCAGAGCCACCCTTAGACAAGACTGTACGTCCCGTAGTGTCCATACGCTGTATCACAAGGTGATCGAGAACCATTTTTCTCTTGGCACGCTCTATAATCTCCTCCTCCACACTACCCTTGGTCACGAGACGATAGATGTTGACACGATTCTTTTGACCGATTCTATGAGCGCGTGCTTGAGCCTGAAGATCATTTTGAGGATTCCAGTCCGAGTCAAATATTACAACAGTGTCGGCGGTAGCCAAATTTATACCGAGACCGCCGGCTCGTGTTGATAATAAAAAACAAAAATCGGGCGAATCACGTGCATTAAAATGATCCAACGCTTGTCGCCGGACTTCACCACGGATGGAACCGTCCAATCGCTGGAATGGAAAGCGTCTTATTGTCAGATATTCACTGAGAATGTCAAGCATTCGTACCATCTGTGAGAATATCAAAACTCTATGTCCAGTTTCTTTGAGACGGCATAACAATTTGTCTAGTAATAACAGTTTGCCACTACCACGTACGAGACGCGCCAATGCATCCAAGTGATTCAATTCATCCGTTGGGCGTATCAAGGATGCGTGATTGCAACATTTTTTGAGCTCCATCATGATGTTGGTGAATCCAGATAAGCTTCCTTTGAGACCTTTGGAGAGTGCTTTGTAGTTTTTTGTTAATATCCATTTATAATATTGTTTTTGTATAGACGTCATTTCGACGCGCAATAGTTGTTCAGTTTTGGAGGGCAACGATTTTTCGACATCTTTTTTCACACGACGCAATAAATAAGGCTCAAGTTGTTTGTGCAGCTTCGAATAACCTTTGTCGGCAGCGTCACGGTGTTCGCGCTCGAAATCGTCCCAAGAAGGAAATTTCTGTTCCATAATAAAGTGTAACAAAGCCCATAATTCACGTAAAGAATTTTGTAACGGTGTACCGGTAATAAGCACTCGATGGTTGGTGTTGAATTCAATGAGAGATCTATATAATGATGAATCATTATTTTTGAGACGATGTGCCTCATCTACTAACAGGCAAGCCCAATTGATTGCGCCAAGAAAGCTCTTATCTTTAAGCAAGATTTCATATGTTGTTAATAGTGCGTTGAATTTGAGTCTTCTATTAGAATGACACCATTCGTAATCACGTATGGTTGTGCGACTGTTGACATCGCCCAAATACACAACTACGTTCATGGTGGGGGCCCAAATGTCAAACTCACGTTGCCATGAGTTCAATGTGGATAACGGTACGACTAGTAGAAATGGTCCAAATAGATGGTGCTCATTGAATAAATAGGAAAGAAAACTTATTGTTTGTATGGTCTTACCGAGACCCATCTCATCGGCCAATATAACAGAATTTTGTTTGCACCAAGAGTGTACAAGCCAATTGAGACCATCGAGCTGATAATCGCGAAGCTCTAAATGAGGTCGTTGGTTTTCAGATCCGTCGGTGCTATTGTCATCAACTTGATTGTTATTATTATGTTGTTGATTCGAATTGTTGGCGTTAGCAGCCGCATCGGCGACATCTGAATTCGCGGAGCCTGTGCCAAGGTAAGGGGGTTGCTCTCGTAACGCCACAAATTTAGGCCTGTTACGAAGAACGCGACATGTTCTGCTAGGAATACATTGGGACTCTTGGCGAAGAAAATATTCATCAATCTTTTTAGCGAATTTTCGCTGTATAAGAGGTCCAGGTTCCCATGTGCAATCACTGTAAGGCAAACGTTGCCACTTGCAAAGGTACTCAATATCGACTACCTCGTTTTGAATGCCGCCCGCTTCATCTTTTCCATTGGTCGTATCACCGTTAGCGCCAACGTCGTCGTTTTCGCTGCTATTCTGAGGCGGATCAACATTCTGATGGCATATAATACGCTCGACTATGCTATGCATCTGCCGCAATTCATCGGCCATCTCTTCCTGGCAGTCATGGTACTCGATATCTTCGGGCGTGGCATTCTTTTTCCACTGTTCTAATTCATCTTCTCGTTTCCAATAGTTTTCAATTCTTTTGATATTCTTGATATTGATCTCAGCCAAAGTTGTCTCGCTTTCCCATGTATTGTGCAAGTGTGATGTGTCTTTCCACTTGACAAGATACTGAATCTCTTTCTTGTCGGACGGGGCTGAGGCAACATTTTTGTTTGGATCTCCGGTGAGTTCAACATTATAAGAAGTTGTTTTTGGTCCTGTTGCACCGATGATACCGAGTCTATGCTGATAGATGCGCTCGACCGTTTTGCCCGTGTCGCCGGCATCATCACCAGCTCCATCTAAAGCCTCGTTGTCCTCATATTCGATTGTTTCATCACTGTCACTGTCATCTGAATGTTCTTTGTAGCTAACTTCTCGGGTAGCTTGGCGCCGATGATTCGGTGACATTTCGCAATATGGGCATCAATGCGAGATGGTTAATGTCTAAGTGTGCTTGTGTGAGCCAAATGTTGCGGTCCGTATGTTTAGCACGATGATAAAGCCTTGTTATCAATTACGGTGACATAATAACGTGATCACAATAATAATAATAGTAATGATGCGTATGATCTGTTCCTCAACAACAACGCTTTGGTGTGATATTTTTACGGAACGATCAAGTGAGCTCCTTCATAGTGAATGAGCAGAATGAAAATAAACACGACGTTTTGTCGTCGCGAAACGACAGTGAACGAATTGGCAACCAGTCTCACAGGCGGCGGCGCATTTTTTGAACACAGTACACAGCTGGTCGCTCACATTGACTTTGTTTTTGACTCAATTTGTGTGTGGTGTGCTGGCACATGACCGGTGTCCATGCGGTAGTCCCGAGGACGTCCATCTCACGAACACGTTGCTCGCATTTGATGTTGCTTTGTTGTTTTGTTTATTTGTCATCGTCACTCGTTGAAAACCATCCATGAAATATTGATCCGTCTGTGAATAGTTTATTATCTACAGCCAATCATGGACGATGAGTGCCAATCAGACAATCACGCGGGTTGTGTTAATCTATTGGGCATGATAGAGTCTCGCATAGTGGAGATCAAATCATTAAACGAAGAATGTAAACGCAAATTGCCAAAACAAGCTTCACAACGCTTGCCTCGATTTTTACGTCGTCGAGCAGCCAGTCATAATATAAAACGTATTCCAAAAAAACTGAGGCCCAGGAATCAAAACAATGCCAAAAGTTTCGAGCAAAAGCTCAAGAAACTGAAACGATATCGTGATCGAAAAGCGTTCAGGAAGAACAAAACGCGCCGAGCCAGAAAGAAACGACTCGAGTCCCAAGTTGCTCTGCTCAAGCTTAAAACTCCATTGCACACATGGTCGGCAAAACGATTCACGATGATCAAAGACTCATTGTGGATGCCATTCAAGAACACTACCAAAAATCAAAGAAATCTCTACAGAAATTACAAAAATGGTTGCTCATTTTTTTATTTACCGAACACTCAGCCTTTGAGTATCATATGCAAAGCTGGCATGCAACATCCTGTGATCACTAATCTAAACAAGGTATTTGTTAGCAGCTCAACTGGTTTCACATTCGCCTCAAAATTAGGTTTAAGTGGTCAATACGAAGTGCAAGTCAAATTATACAAGCCCAATAGTTATCCTTATGAGTTCCTATGTCCGATATCTTGCATGTGGTTGACAGATTGCCACTTGCAATTGTGGATCCCACATCACGGACAACCGTCCATCTATGACATAGTCAAGCGAGCTATAGAGAGTGCCTTAGTTGATCTCATCTCCAATGAGTTCGTTTCTATAATCGACTACTCAGCCATGGAATCATCTTATTTAAGGTTTCGAACTATCGGACCCAAGTGTGCCAATGAGATTAATCGTTGCTTGATAGCATTCAAAAAGTGTAATTCTATCAGTATTGATCTAAAGCACATATTACGTAATCCCGATCGTGACTTTCTATTCGATTTGCCGGGATATAGTGTAGCTCGGATAAATCGTCTTCCATTTACATTCGATGAACATGAATCAGACAGTATGAAGTCGCAACCAACATTTGAAATGATTGTCTGTGATTATCGAAGCTCAAATCGTGAATTGGCTGTAATAGACTTATTAGTACCTATATCGTGTGGCACTCGTCTAAAAAACTGTGCCAAGTCGGTTTGGTGTGAGTTAATTAAGAATCGATCGCACCTTGTTGGAGGTTTACGCGATCTAGAGAGTCTAGCATTGAATTATCCTACTCAACAGACATTTCCATGGTTTAATTGTTGCGATTGTGTGATCATCAAGCAAAGTTTAAGAAAAGTTTTCCAAGAGACATTGTCTCAACTGAGACCTCTGTACAATTCTGATCTCAACAACCCGTCTCTGATGGTGAACTTTCCAAATGGCAATGATATATTCATAGTGCGAGACGAGATCTTTTTTGACAAGCTTCGTTGCTGTAAAAACCACGTGTCAATAGAGCAATTATTAAAACGATTCAAGACAGCGATTCACAATGGGGCTGACGAGAGAATATTTGACATTGAAAAAGCTCTCATCAATGTTGAGATCAGACTGACCGACAAAGGCACTGTAAGACGTGGTGATATAATCATGTACGCTGATGAGAATAATGACCAACGTCAATATTTTGTTTGCGGACTGATCGAATCAGGAGGACATAGCTTATTTACAGGTTGTGGCCGAGGCTATGGTGTAATTGCCTTGAAACAGCTAGTTAATGTGGTGCGTCTTGCAAAAATCCAAACACCAGATTGTAAGCAACAAAATATACTGCGTCTCGACAGGTATGACCTTGCGGCATTGGTTGTATGTAAAGAATCTGGTGATAGAATGAGACACTGTCGATTGAGACTCCGAATCGACGATTAAATAAAAAACCAATTAAGAGAATGCATCACATTCGAATACTGATCTGAATCAATCAATGACAATACTAGACCAAGTCAGTCCATATCAACAGGCCAAGTGTTGATGAAGAATCTCTTAGTACGTCCTTCGAATACTCGATCAAGCCACTCAGGTAGGCTATTCAACAGTCTTTGTAATGCCTGGGCTGACTGACTGGCCTGCGGGTCAATATTGGTAATATCATAGTCTCCATTATCGATGTTGCATTTGGGTGTTCTGAATATTTTGCCCTTTTCTGCGTCAAATAACAAATCCTTGGAAGATCTGTGAAAGTGAATATCATCCTCTTGGTCTGTAGTAGAATCATTTTCACTCTCATTAGTCGCTGGAGCTTCGTGGTGTTTTACGTGGTAAACACAGAAGTATTTCCTAAATCCATTCAATACAAGTACGGTACCTACGCAATAGCTCGGATTGAGTTGCAATCCTTGAGTTCCTAATGTTTGTTCGAGTAGATCTCGATACCAATCAGCATTCTTCTCAAGCATAACATAGCCAAACAGAAGAGACTTGTTCCTATGAGAGCGAGAATTGAATGAAGATCTTGTCATTATTGTCATCAGATCAAACAAGAATAATACTATGTGCGACATCTAAAGCAGATGAAGGGCATTTCTTACCTCCGATAGGGCCAACAATATTTCTTGAATCTTGGCAAAAGGATATCCTTTGTTGTAGAATTGCATAATAGCACTATAGTCCGGCAACCGGGTTTCAAGAGTCGCACCATACCATAATATGTTTCGCGGCGCATTTCAATGAGCTTCAAACTTTGACAACTTTGTTTCTTAGATGCTGATATATTTTCCTTTTTGCAGGAGGCACTTGTATCGTTATCACGCTCATTATTGCAGGCGCATTTGTCTCGTTCCTTGCCGACAACATTACAGTTTTGTTTCATGCATGAGAGCTTCACTGCATTCTTGAATAGAAACAATAGTACTATAACAAATATTATACAGTATAGCGATAGCGAATTAGAAGCGGACATTGTTTTGACCGCTCGGTCCCAATATTGATCAGCTCTGCTCATAATACGTTTCCATAAAGTGTCATCTTCAGCGCTGCAAGATCCATTAAGACTACACACACGACGATGCATCATATGTTTGATTGACTTTGTGTCCTGTTTTATATTAAATTACACTCATCTGAAGTATGTTCGACGGATGTTTATTCCGAAATCATTTTATCTGAGAATGTTATTTACATTGCATGGAGAAAGACATGCATCTGTTTTGATTGAACCTCAAATCGCAAGCTAACGGAGGCCAAGTCACAGAGCAGTCTCACCATTGAGAGCACGATTTTTGTTCTTTTTTTCTCTCACACTATGCTTCCATTTATATTTTGCATCAGCGTGTTAGACCAAAATTGCAAAAATCAAGACAAGATTATCATTCAACACATTTTATCTGGCTCTCAATTGAAATGACTATAAGAATAAACTGAAAATTGACCTCCTGTAACAAACGAAATGAAACTGCGCAAAAATGACTAGTAACGGATCCTAAAGACGAATTGTGCATTGAGAACTGATCCCAGGAGCAGATATTGTGGATCAAATTTTCAATAGCTAATAAATACCAAATGAAAGTGAGTGAGCAGAACGATAAATTCAGTCCATATGGTTTATTTGCCTAAGCCGGCATCGATCATCAATCAGATGTAGCGGCCATTATATGGCGCTCAATAAATGATGACGCATGGTGATTTGATGTGATCGTATCGAGAAGCGTGTATAATCGGCGGCGAGTACGACGACAATTAATGCACGACTAGTGTACCACATACTTCGTCACAGAAGATAACGAGGGTCGTGTGCACGACAACCGTTCAGGACAATATATAGTGAGACAAGGACTGAAAAATAACACGGACGCTTAACTTTAAGGCACAACTGGGGTGAATAGGCTTCATCTTGTACACATACACACAATGCAATGAGTATGTGTGACAGATTATTGACAGGTGTTTGGTATTTGTAGATTTGTGTGTTGCATGTGATATTCGGTTTTAGTATTGTTGCTTTGGCTCGTTATTATGAACTTGTGAGCATTCAATGTTCTTCAGTATGCGCCTTTTAGTATCCGGTCAATTCTGAGAAAGTAGCATCGAGCTGTTGTATGGAAAGTATGTGAGAGGAAGTGTTAGTATTAGGCCTCAATAAATTGTTGTGAAGGCGTTTTTGAATGCAAATGAATAGGCGAGCGACTTACCTCCTCCGATATGCCCTTGTATTTCTCCTTCTCGTGAACCAGCTCGTCTTCCAATCGGTCGACTTCCTTCTGGAGTTTCTGGACGGAACGCTCGGCGAATTCAGCTCTTGCTTCAGCCTCTTGCAAACGTTGTGTAGCACCGCGTATCGTCATCTCGTACGTCTCTTCTTTCTGGAGCGCCTTCTCCTCGCTAACCTCCAACGATTTCAAATTGTTTCCTACAACCTTAAGCTCTTCCTCGAGCTCTACAATCTTGGACTCTCCAGTTTCGGCACGCTCCTCAGCACGCTCCAAGTCGGCTTCGACCATGGCCAGCTTACGGGCAACTTCGTCGTATTTGCGATCGGCATCCTCAGCCATCATACGAGCTTCCTTCAATTGGCTCTCAAGTGCCTCCATTCGTTCCTCATCGGTGATGCTACGATGCTCGAGCATCTTGCGCATTCGTTCGCTCTCATCGGCCGCTTGTGAGGCTTCCTCCAATTTTTGTGTGGCCACTTTAAGACGCTCTTCCGAACGCTCAAGATCTTCCTCCAACAGTTGGATGCGCCTGTTGTGCGCGGCCAGATCGGCCTCAGCCTAAAAACATCCATTAAATTACCATCGGCATGAATGAATGAAGGTTAGTTAGAAGTTCAACACAAAGATATCGTAAAGATAGTAGATGATGATAGATCGTACCTGTAGCAAGGTTTTTTCTTTCTCCTCTAACTTAACGTTAGCTTGGCTGAGATTCTCTTGCACTGTGTCAAGCTCATTCTCGATTTGCTGGATCTTCTTTTGCAATCCACGAACTTCTTCTTCGGCCTTCTCGGCTCTCAAATTGGCATCGCGTGCCTGTTGCTCTGCTTGCTCAGCTCGATCGACAGCATTGTCTTTCTCGAGCTTCATCGCTTGCATTTTTTTCTTGATTGCCTCCATTTTGATTGCTGGTATTTGATCTGTTAACTGTATTTAATGGTGTGTTTTCTTTGTTTGATGAGGAAATTTCAATTTGATCAATACTTTTTAAAATGACGATTGGCGATCGACTGTTGACGGACACACAAACACCAATAGGTTGGATTTTTGCGAGAACGGAGGAAAAATTCCAATAGTCAAGCCAATTGTAGTGCACATAACACAACGCTAATGCAGCGTTATCTGTGTCTCTCAAGCCTCTGCCGGCCTCTTAGTTTCGAGGCAGCGCGCACTGTTTTTGGCATCTGCCCAATTTTTGTCTCTGTACAGAGGACCGCATAATCAGAGCTGTCTCCTTGTTCGCCAATGAGGCGCGCCCTAAAATGGTAAAGTCATTTTATTGCGTCGCATCGTACGTCAGTACCTTTTATGGAAGTGTACAAGGTTGGATTTTCGAGGTTTCGTATTCAACCAATTTCTCCTAGCTAACGCTCATAAATCGAATATAAGACCCCCAATGCTATTTGTATCAGAGCCGCCTGCACTAATTCTAGGCTATCCTGCATTGGCAGAGAAAAACTTCTTATCTCGCATTTAAAGTCACGTTGAATCCAAGTTTATAGTATGTTCAAAGTGGAAGTCGATTGCAACCAAGTTCAATACAATCGTTGATAAGTTTTGAACGGTGCGCTCACTGCATAAATATTTTAAGCAGGAATTTCACAAAGCAGGAATCCCGATGCACTCTGAGCTGCGTCATAGCAGTGCAAATGTTTTGAATCACAACGTACCACACCAACACTAAATTCCATAGGGACTCGCACTAGGAAACCACAGTAGTTCGATTGATCTGGTAAATGCGATTAATCTTTCAGCACACCATTCGACTGCATATGCGCTGGTGTCCAAGTGTTCGACCTAAATAATCTGCAATCTCTGATCTCGCCGTCCATCGGACTGACTATTTGACAGCATAGATATTCAAGATTAATTACTGACTTATAATTATAAGTCAGTTGTAAACTAGCCTCACTTCCAAAATGATACACCTGTCTAGTTGTTACCCTAATTCTAGCGCCACCCATGTCTGGAATGAAAAGGTCAACTTGATCGGCGAAAAAGTCTTCAGTCCACGGATAAATTTTTGTGAACAATGCCAAAAGCCGATACTAGTTTATGGTCGCATAATTCCATGTAAACACGTATTTTGTCTGACGTGCGCCACAATGTGCATGGCACCAGACTCCAATACAAATTTGAACAGCTCACCGAAAATTTCTAGTCATTCCAACATTCGGAGTCCAGCCTCATCCAGTAGACAACGTTCCGTTAATAATTTTAACAATGATAGTATGGACATTCAAAGTATGGATTCGCCAAGCACGACCAATGATCAATTAATTACCTCAACAGCTACAACATCTAATTCAACTAGTAGGCCAACAGGATGTTATCGTTGTCATTGCAAAGCGCTGCGCGTCGAACGCAACGCCCTAGGGACAGTGTTTATCTGTCAAGTTAGTTCATGCCGTCGAACCTACTTGAGTGCTCGCGATTTGCAGGCCCACGTACAACATAGGCACGCCAGGCGGCCACGAAATGGGAGTGGATCTTCGCGAGCCACATGATAATCCAATGCCAGACTGGAAGCAAATAATTTCCTTGCAAATTTTCAGTAATAATTTTTGTGAAAGCGCAAACAGTTTAAACATCATGGTATATTACATCAAAAAAAGATTTGAATTTTTTCTTAAATTTATTATTGGACCGGCTCCAGGTATGCAAGCTTACTCTCAAAAGTCTTGTAGATTCTGCTCTTAATTGATGGACCGATATCGCTATTCTTGTGAAGCATTTTGAGGATCTTTCCTGAGTATTCAATATGATGCTCAAGAATCTCGGCTCGATCAGCTGTGATGATCAATTCATATAACGTCAGGAATACATCAGACAACTCTATGTATACGTTGGGACATAGATTCTCTGGTCTAGAATCGATATTATCTATTAAATTGAAACACAACGATGATAATGATATCGTTATATCCTTAAGGCTCTCTGATTTGGGCCCTTTCGACCCGGTTTCGATGTGAGTATGCATAATTCGATCAAGCCACGGAAGAAAGGCGTAGCCTGTCACTAACATATTGACACCACGATCAATTTTAGTAAATCTAATCAAGATCGAACATATGACTTCGTTAGCACGCTCAAAGCGGAGTTGAGAATTGTACAAATTCATAATGTAAGGCAATAATTCAAGATTCTTGGCAGTTTTGATGTCTGCTGGCGTGCGTATACCATCTCTAAGAATTGATAAAAGCCAACGCATTGCATATTGATATTTGTCAATGTCGGATAAATAAACTAAGTCATCAAATAGTTCAACTGTGTTCGGATCCAATCTGGGACGTCCTGAGATATATTCTTTGACTGTTTCGTATAGAGGGTCGAAGGGATGAGCGAATACGTCGATCATGCGGACCAAGTACAGCGAGAATAAAGGCTTCAATTGTTCGTTAGCAGAATGTATACTATTTCTCAATAAATCGATAAGATTTGTATAAAGCTTCTTATCGAATCCAAGAGATGATTCTAATTGCCCATAAAAGCGTTCCAAAATCTTGTAACACAATTTTCTCATATTATCACAATAGCTCGAAAGCCCGGCCAATGTAAGAGACAATGCACGCCTTAGAACAAAATTGCTGCAGTCTACCATCAATGTTGGCGAAACGGAATGGTAAATTAGTAGCATAACAAAACGAAGGTCGTAGATCTCCTCAGGATGTAGCTCGTCGTTTTTATCAGAAAACTCATAAACTGTTCGATCGAATAGTTTTAGGTCTAGTGGAAACCTCATGATTGTCGCTTGCATTTTCTTCTGGTCCAAAAATGAGAGCACAAATCTACTGCCTTGTGGTGTGCCAAAGTTCTTTTTGTTGTTATTGTCTTGAGTTGCTGGACGTGAACTTTTCAATATTGATATCATCTCGTTAAACTTCATATCTCGAGGCATTCCTATGAATTTGCTCTGGTCCTCCTCGGACATAGTGAATGTATATGCAATGGCCGTTGCTTCATCGTCCATGTTGTACGAAGTCTAAATGGTGGAAGTGCCTTTCCTGAAACAATATACACTCAAGTGGTACAAGTCTTGTTTCGTCAGCAAAAGATGGTAGGTATTGATTGTTAAGAGAATAACTAATACGAATTGTGGTTTCTTGTTTGTCTGAGGCCAGGCCGGTATCTCATGGACAACGTGTTCTCAATGATCCTGCAGTAGCAGTTTCTTTCGAATCGCGCGCAAATTGTCATGCAGTTATTTTTATAATTTTTGTAATCTGTGGCGGTGGGCACGCGAGTGGACAACGTATTGCAAATTGTTATCGAAATTACTTGCGAAAATTTTCACAAGACTGTTTATCCTTATGCGCTAGTACCCGCCTTTGCATCCTACCTATCCAAATTTTGTAGGTGTGGTGGCATCGCCACGAGTTTGCTCCAGCTGACACTGCTGATTCGGTGATTCGGTTGGAAGTGCCCGGCCACTGAAGGATGCCTCCTGTCAAGACATCACGACGACGCTGGAAGTCACCTTATTGGGATGTTCCGCCGGTTGGCTACGAAAACATTACACCTGTCGAATACAAAGCATTACAAGCATCTGGTCAGGTGCCTCATTCAGTCGTTAATCCGTCGTCGCAACATTTACAAGGAACCCCATTTGGTCGTTCAAGGGGAGCTGGTGCAACGGCTGCTGCATCTGGGACTGTGCCACCAGTAACAGCGGGCTCAAGCGGAAATGGCACCGCCAATGCACCCGGGAACGGCGACGCTGTGAGTACCAGTGATTCACGTGAAAGGCGCGACAAGGATCATCACAGAGAGAGAACTGGAGGGGCAGGAGATCGAGACCACCACAGAGATGGAGATAGAGACCGAGATAGACATAGGCACCGTTCTTCGCGCGATCGTTCGCGCTCCTCAAGTAGACATCGTCATCGGGACCGCGATCGCGACCGTCATCGAGATCGTGATCGCCGAAGAAGTCGTGATAGAAGTCGAGATCGCGGACGTGATCGGGACCGCGAAAGAGCTCGCGGACGCGATAGAGACCGTAGCCGAGACAGCAGTCATCGGCATCGCAGTAGCAACGGGCATCGTGACGATGACCGTTACTTGTCCTCAAGTCATCGTCGTGAGCGCCTCTCGTCGACAGATATCGAACACCGACGCCAGCAACTTGAACAATCGCCTGTGATTGCGGCCGCATTGGCGGCAGCCAACAGTATCAACTCAGCGCTCGGCACTGGCGCAAACGCATCACGCGTTGGGTCCGCTGGCAATGCGCAAAATCTCACACCTCAGCCAACGACACGGCAAGCGCGCCGCCTCTATATTGGCAACATACCATTTGGTTGTACAGACGATGAAATGATAGACTTTTTCCAACAACAAATGGCATCGAGCGGCTTCACTGTCGGATCGGGAAATCCTGTGATTGCGTGTCAGATAAATTTAGACAAAAATTTTGCATTCCTTGAGTTTAGATCCATCGAGGAAACATCGTATGCAATGAATCTTGATGGTGTTAGTTTCAAAAATCAAGCACTCAAAATACGACGTCCGCATGATTATCAGCCGTTGCCCGGCACCGAGCAATCAACACGAGCTCCTCTGCCACCGGGCGTCATATCAACGGTGGTGGCTGACTCGCCTAACAAGATATTTATCGGCGGACTGCCTATTTATTTGACCGATGAACAAGTGAAAGAATTGTTGACCGCATTCGGTCAATTGCGCGCATTCAATCTAGTTAAAGACCTCACTACTGGCGCCAGTAAAGGTTATGCGTTTTGTGAATACGTAGACACATCGCTAACGGACGCTTGTATAAGCGGTCTTAATGGAATTATGCTTGGCGAAAAGAAACTAGTTGTGCAGCGCGCCAGCGTTGGCGCCAAATCAGGTCCATTAGCTGGAACTGGCGGTAACGCTGGCTCTGGCACTGGCCAATCCACTGCCGCCGGTTCAGCGGCTGCGGCCGCATTGGCTAATGCACTGATGCCACCAGTAGCCATCCAAGTACCTGGACTCAATACAATGCAAGTGTCAACACCGAAAGTTCTGACTGAAGTTGTGTGTTTCATGAACATGGTGCAACCGGAAGAGTTAGAGGACGACAACGAGTACGAGGAAATTGTGCAGGACATCAGAGATGAATGCTCCAAGTTTGGAACAGTCAAATCGTTGGTAATTCCGAGGCCCAAACCAGGCGAGGATGTGCCTGGCCTAGGAAAGGTTAGTATTTCTATCCAACCATAGATAATATTCTTCATTTGTACCTCAGACCCATTAATCCTCAACTTTTATTCTCTAACAACACACAGATTTTCGTTGAGTTTCAAACCGTGACAGACGCCCAGAGAGCGCAACAAAATTTGGCCGGTCGAAAATTTAGCAAACGTATCGTGGTGACATCATTCTTTGACCGCGAGCGCTACGAACGCCGTGATCTCAAATGAAAAAAGAAGAAGAATAATGATATATATCTATATACATATACAAATATATTAACATAAATGGAACAACAAGATTTTACAAACTCACAAAGAAACAATCTATTTTACATGAATGTAAAATAAACAACAACATTGACTACAGGATTTACAGGCAACAGTTTATCTATCCATTACGGTTGTGTTTACGCCAAAGGTTTAGAAGTTTTTTCTCGCTAAAATTCCGTAAATCAATGTGTGACGCCAACATTGTTGTGCAAAGTAAAAAAATCACTAGACCTCAGCATTGTGTTACTTAAGTGACCATTAAGTGACTAGTAACAAACGAATCGTTTGAAATGCTCGATTGAGTAAGCGACCTTGTGTATCATTTGTAAAATTTGTCACCTATTTTTCAGTAATTGTGGGCTGCCCGCTCACTCATCAGTTATTGTTGTTGCTGGTGAATATCGATCGCAATGTTTTTTTTCGCGCTCTCTTTGGCGCTGACTATTCGATAGCAGCATACGCGCAACACACAGGATGCAACTCAACGATGGCTAGCTAGCTTTGCGTTGGCATGCAACGTACGTGTGTCGATAGTACAGCTAACAGGCAACTGTACTAGAGAGACAGGTGAGCGGAATGAGAAGGGCGGTGTCTTCTTTGCAGTCAAAATTTAGACTGCTAACTGTTTCAAGTCTAAAATATTTAGTTTAGACGACGACGATGACTCCATGACAATGTGCGCATGCGTGCGAATCACAGATAGCGGTTCACTCTTTGGCTGATCAGGAGCCGAACTTTTTCGATGGTGGAAATTGTGTTGTCCTGTCTCTTGATTCTTCAAATCACATGGTGGCGTCATTGTTGATGCGAATAACAATCGAGTAACTATGTGTGCGTGTGTCTAATCGACGACGACGACGACAACGAAAAAGTGTCATATTGCGAGATTAAGCGTTTGTCAAGAATTGATGAAACAATTCTCTAGAGTTTATCCACACTGTTATGTTGATTAGTTTTTAACAACAAGATCGAAAGTCGACATTGAAAGTTTAATCGTTTACTAATCAACAGCTAGAGAAATCGATCATCATTGCGGCGAGTATGCGACAATGTTGCTGGTGTCATCACGTTGCAACTTTCACAATAGCATGCACGTGCAATATCAAGAGTTCCCAATTAGAGGGCAAGCAATGCGATTCAGTGTCAAGCAAATTGCAAAAGTCCACAAGCAAGCATCATTGTGACAGCAGCCAAAACAGCAATGTAAATCACACCATAATAGACACGCCGATTACAATAGCATCGATGCGACATCGTCTCAAGCAAAGTCCAATTGGCGCCAAGATGGGGCGCCAATTTACACTCACAACTAAATGCACGTCACGTCAATCGGCGTCCGTTGTTGTTGCAATGAATGTGCCGATCGACATGCAACACCACGAGATGCGATCAACGACACCAGACAGAAGCAGCAACAACAGTCATCAGCAGAGTCGTGCCAAATGTTGGCCCCAATTGTTCAGCCAGACGTATTCGAAGCTGAGCAAGGCAAATTCGTTATCGTTGATCTGGTGCTTGTTATTACTCAGTTATTGTTATGTTTGCTCGTTACCGTTGGTTGCCAGTCAACAGGTGCGCCCGCCCGATCAACAACAATCGTCCGCAATACCAACATCGTCAGGTGAGTCTATCAACAATCATCAGCAACTAACATCATCAATGTCAAACAGACGAACGACATCAGCAAGAGCAAAATTTCAATATTCGATATTGTTGTTGCTGAGCCATTTTTATATTTAAAGTTGAGCGCCTACGCTTAAGCTTGAGTTCATTTAAGTAACAAGTGTTCGCCAACGCCTTGATGGATGATGATCAGATCATGCATCGTGCACTTAATCGCTCTCTTTAAAAGTTTAATTTTTCAAAACTTTTTATTTCAAGAATTTTGTTTGTACAGCATTTTTGCTACATCATTGATTGGCAGCATTGGCAAAATTTGTATGCTTACTACCGTATTGTGTGTTGTGTACAAAAATCATCATTTCCATATCAACCACAATATGCTGAACAATCATTGAACTACGTATCGTTGAACTCGTATATAGTGTACGTTGTAAGAGGGTGTTCGTCCGTTCTGTTACGTGTGTTCTTTTTGTTGTCTGTTTGGTTGTTGTTTTTGATGCCAATTGTTTTCAACTCACAAACAAACAGTGCTAACTATCATTAGTCACAATCGGTAGTTTCACATACGCACACAACATTTGGGTGGTCAGTGGTCAGTTGTCAGTTGGATTTGACTTACAACTGTTGCGTTATGTTGCTCTCAATATCTCATCATGTGATTTGAACCGCCACTGAACGACTGATAGCCCAAAATGGGAATTGAGTTGAACGGAAACAACATCATTCAACGGCAAGCTCATTCTCTATGCAAGCATCATAACATGACACGTTAACATGTGGCACACAGTTATCTTCAGTGCACATAACTGTTAGTGTACGCTGTGACGAACAAAGTTCAGTCAAAAGTTAACAAGCATAGTTAAGTCAATACAACAACAATTAATCGAATCTAGTCTTAAGATTGTATCGCACATCGATCGAAGCAATCTTTCGACGATGAGCAGACGGACGGACGTACGAACAGCCATAGCAAGTGAGTGTACCAAGTTTATCGCTTCGAGCAACTAGCGACCGGCACTAGTACTCTCTTTTGATTTCATTCGACTACTCAGCCCCGCTACTCAGTCTCGCTATTCCCAGTGTAACGGGATGGGCTTGCCAGTTTCCTCATCAGCCCGTTCGCTTTCTCTCTCTCTCTCTTGCTCTCCCACTCGGTTCGATGATGGGCCTGTTCGCACTCCGAATCAACACTTACATTCGATGTGCTGGCATTTCACACCTGAAGGCCACACACACTCACATAATTCCACAAACGATAACTTAGCAACAGACTGAACGGTGTCGAGGACATCATTCAGTGTTCGACGAATGAAGCGCGTGCGTTTCAATTTGACTTCAACTGAAATTATCGTATACTATCGCTAACAGCAAGTACTCGATACAGGATCTTACTATCATCGATTTGTTGCCCGTTAAGCAATATTTGTTTATTATTAGTAGACGTTGAAATGCAAAAATGAAGTCAAATATGAAGTGCTTATAGAAGTTGAACTCAATGTTGAGTGTTTATTCATCATAACGTGCAGTCATAAAGTGTCTCTAGGAATTGCTTCTTCACGGTGACACATTTCGTTCGTTCTTTCGCTCGTTGGCTCGCACAAAAAAGTCACCTGTCGCACGCTCACTTAATTTTAGTGTTCATGATAAAATCACGCCAGACTTTCCTTATTCCAACGTTCGTTAGTGTGTGCGTTAGTGTTGATTGCATGCCAAAGCGATTAATGAAATTGAAATTGCAAGCAAAAGAGTGGAATAAAACTAACGGTGCTGACAAACATCCAAGCGAATCTGATTCTCGATTGACACGAGCACACCTGACACCGAGTACGTCCAGAGTTACAACAGGTGTATCGAGAGGAAGGCTTGCTATAGCTGATAATAGCGACAATTTGATTAGGCAGCAGTTAGAGTTGACAAACTGTCGTCTTCGTCCGGCTATATTCTCTCTTGCAGCATTCAACGAGTGCTCATTGAGTGATTGTGAGCACGACTTATTCGATGAGTATGCGAATGACGTATCGGAGTAGACCACCCACAGCTCGCGGCTGGATATTTGAGAGCACAATTGTCGATGATCTTTACTCTCACACACACAACGCCGCACACAAATTCATGTAAGCGTCGGCTATCGATTGAACACTAATTGATTGACAGCTCAACTGGATCAACTTGTTTTCTGTTCTATTTTCGCTTCAAATGTGTAACATTGAAGGGCATTGATTTGTCTCGTTGAGCAACGAACACAGTTCGATTGACTGTAGTTGAACGAGTGTTCACTCAACGATTCATTCGAAAGTCGACAGTTGAAGAACAGAATCATTCGAGGTCGACGAGACATTAAATCAGCACACTATGCTCATCAAGCTAACTTGTCTGTGAGCTCCGAGCTGCAAGACAAGTGCTCGTGCTGTGCACCTGTGTCATGATTGAACGACGACTGGACTTCAACTGTGACTGTGACTGCGGCTGCGACTGCGACTGCGACTGAAAATAGAGTGACCAAAGCAAGTGAAATTCGCTCACTCAGTCGACTCTCCCAGCATCTCAACATCAAAACAAGCTATTTTTGGATGCGTGCTCGATTGCCCAACCAAAGCATAATAATAATAATAACGAAGGTCGCGACACGAGCTGAGCTATCTTCTTTTTCTTCTCTTAGCTTAATATGTTTCATCAATCAATCATTAAATGGAATATAAATGTGTTCGCTGAAGTCGAACGCTGTGACTAATAATTTATTAATTTTATGGACATTTCAACAACCGCAACACGAAATTAGAAAAATATGAAACAAAAAACAAAGTTTGCATATCAATTCATGCAAGTGTTGTTACTGTCGATATTTTAAGAGTACAAAATATCAAAGATAAGCCAACTGTTATTATTGAAATCTGCATTGGCACGAGCCCAAATATATCTTTCGCTCGTCGTACGATTGCTCGACGAACGATGACTGCTTGATCTTGAGAGCAGATTGTGTGAGATTGAGTGAGTGCGTGTGTGTGTGTGATATCTTTCGATCAATTCAAGAAGCGAAATAAGCGATGGAGCTTGAAATTAACTCCTACTCAACGTGAGCAACACGTTCTTCCGTGTTCGCTTGCTAGATCGCGAGCTTGACTATCGTGAGCAGCGTATATATTAACCCTTTCGTTCTGGAAATATTGTTCGCTAGAGTGTGTTTGTTTTGACAAAAACAGAATGTATCTCAATTATTAGTATTCGAACTCAAGTTGTTTAAAGCAACTTGAGAAGGATAGTAAAGCGCATTATTCTTTTTCTTTCTCTCAACTTTTAGAATATAATTCTTAAGAATTTGCGAACAAGACAACTTGTCGCGTTGCTCTGATTGCATAACTGCGACCAATGACGTTCGACCGAATAGCCATTTGATCTTTTTTTGGATGTTTCGCTTGCACCTGTGTGCATTTGTTTGTTGAGTGTGTGTGTGTGTGATTTAAGTCACACTTCACAAGCAGCGAGCGCAATGAATCAACGGCACCCACAGCCAAACTGTTTAGCTGACCTAAGCTGAAAAAATCTCGCACACTTTCTCACACAGACCTCAAGTTTAACGTTGATTATGCTGTGCACATTCATTCAGTTAGCTAGTTTCTTGTCGCTCGTTACTCGTCGCTCGTTGAGCTTGGCTCTCGAATTGCTCGCTTGCCAAGAATCGCACTTTCCAGCGAGCGAGTGAGATTCAGTGTGCTGTTACACTGACTGCTGCAGATTGCTTGCTAGCGGAACGCGATGTAGTGCGGAGTAGTGTAGTCAATTTGTCCAACGAAATAGAAGAGCGAGTGATGCCATGGTCGTTGTCGTCATCATCGTATTGAAAGTTTGGATGCCAGGGTTTGGTGGCTTCATGTCAACGCTTGCTAGAGCGAAGCCAACGGCAACAGACGACGACAGCGACGCGGACACACTTCTTGCATCATCATTAGCTACGAGCTGTCTTCTCTTGCCGTGTCGTTATTTACTATATTCGCTATATTCACTTGTTTTACGTTACAATTGCATTGAACAAATGAGACAACAACATCATCGACCAGTTGAAAATTGTGAGCACACAATTGGATTCAATATGTCGTGCCTGTTCACTTCTCATTTTTAACATTGCTCTTACATTCTGTTGTGTTGTGTTGTGTTGTGTTGTGTTGTGTTGTGTTCTGTCTTGTCTTGTTTCTCGACTCATCACATCATGTTTTCGTTTCTGTCTGATCTGGTCGTGTGTTCAGCTGCTGCCTTCTATCGCTAGCCAACTACACTGCTTCTATTCACTAGCAGCAACAGCGGCGACAGCAGCAGCAGTGGTGTGTAGTACAAGTGTAGAGTGTGCTGCCAATTTGAACGAATACATAATGACTGTCGTGCTCTGCCAATGTCGATGTCGAGAGCACCTAAGAGTCGCCAAGACAGAAGACCAAGCGAACCAGTCAAACTCTGATTGATTCTTAACTCATCTGCTTGAACTTTCTCGCTTTTCTTTCTCTTTTGCCCTCCCCCATTTTCTCTCTTCCCCTCAACATTCTAATGAATCTCACTATCATCTCAATAGAAACAATGTCAAATTCTGACAAAAAAAGTGAAAAGAGAGACACTTTTTTTCTCTCTCTTTCATTCTTCTTGTTTTCAATTCATTGATTGATTATGAATCGTTTCGCCGTTCATGAATTCAGCCAAGTGAGTCGTGCTAATCATTTCACGGCACAAACTCACTTCGAATGGCTTCGATTCATTCATTTGGGGGTCAAGTGCACCTGCCCGCTTGCTCGCTATATTCCTTATCGTTGCTGTTGTTGTCATGTGTCTATCTTATTGTCGAACTTAACTTATACTCGTGCTCAACGTCAAAGTCAATGATGACTCCAACAACAACGACAACGGCAACAGCAACGGCAACGGCAACGGCAACGGCAACGGCAACGACAATGAGTATGATTTAAATATCGATCTATGTGTCCGTGTGTCTGTCTTTCTGTCTATGATGCTGTTTGATTGATGACCAATTGAGACCAGAGTTTTCTCTTTCTTTTCATTGCTTATTTCTACTTGATTGTTTGGTGAGCTTGGGTGAAGTGTTAATCTCTCTAGTGGTGAATGAATTGAACGTTTGCAAGTGTGATTTTTAAAATCATAATAAATTTTCGCTTTTTGTTAATAAACTGACTTGAATCAGATCCGATCGGCTCCACACTTATAGCACATTCAACTTGACCAGATCATATCAGGTGGGATCAGGTGAGATCAGAATGGGATGAATTGCAATGATTGAGTGGCTCACTTTCAACGTGAGCTCAAGTTATCGACAGTTCGAGTTGAGAAAATGAAAGATGAAAAAAATGGCGAGTATTGATTGACTCGTTGGCGCGCAACAACAATATTTGCGCCAACAAACATCGTTGAGCACGTTCGTTTGATTGCGCTCATTGCGCAACGAACCATGCGTCTATGTCAGACGCGCATTCGCGAGATTAATGAACTGATTTCGGCTCAGTTGCAATTGAGCCAATGCAGCTTACTAGGTGCGCTCATTTGCAGCTTATCATAATAAAAAAAATTTCTAGTCAATAATTTGCAATGCGAGCAGACGGACGGACGGACGAATGTGCGTGCATGTGTGTGTCTGAACTGATCGGCAGCTATCTATTAATTGGCCATTGCGTGATCGGAAGCTCACGTTACGTTGACTGAGTGACTGTTAAGTGACAGAGAACAGCAGTTTAGACGATGCACAGAGCAGACGATGAGCCATCGACAGCAGAGTGAAAGGCAAGAAAGTAAGAAGGCAGAAAGGCAGAGAAAAAATCAATCGCTTGCAACTTGATGGTCGCTCGTTCAGCGAGCCATACAAGCTTAACAGCAACGACAACGAGACCAGTAACAACGACACAGCAGCCAAAGGGTGTATTTCGAGAGCATCTGTTAATTGAATGAGAATCATTCCAATGGAAAGTTTCAAAGTGAGCCATTTGTTGAGCTGAGTTGCGTAACTTTGAGTCAATATTGTCTCTTTTCCTTACAGTTATCACTATCTTTGTTGTTGTGAGAAATATTGTTCCTGTTTGCTGAACACATGCTCGATATTGAACAGTGTGTTTGAACAGTGCATTGATCAGCGGACAAACTCAATTGAAATCCCAGACAAACATCAGTTGGCTGAAAGAATGCAGGAGAAAGTGTGTCGAATACAAGAACTCATACTGCTCAGTGATACATATCGTGGCAGCTATCACTGAGCATTGTGTGAGCATCTCAACATTGTAATGACTGGCTTCATTGTCGATAGTTGAGTTCGTCGTCTTTGTGTTGACACACCAACGACATTTGTGGCATTGTATTGGAACAAGCTTTACACGAACGAACAATCTCACATGTGATGTTGAAATGGCGCGTCTGCATCCTTTGAGTTGATCAATTGCTGGTCTCTGAGCCTAAGCTTGAGCACAAAATAATGCACAACAATTGGATTGGTCAGACTCACAATGAGTCAGCCAGTCAGCCAACAAACAAAGATTGTGCGAGTAAGTGATGTCACTCGCTGTTGTTGTTGACTCGACACATCACACAGCACGAAAGACAATTGAGCGAGTGACCAACAAAACTTTCCAACTCAACGATGGCCACACGCAACGTTCGTATACGCGAACAAGCGGCTAACCGCACACGCACGCGCACTTGCATTAATTGCACCTATTCGTGCACAATTCCGTTTGAAAGTCAGTTAGAAAGTCTGTCAAGTACCGTTTGTTGTGCAACAGACACACACTTACGATGCAGCACACACGAGCTGCTTTGTGCTGTGCCACACCACCGGTTCAAGTGCATCATTTGCGTCGCTCATTCGCTCATTTGTGCTCTCTAATTTGTTTACAAACACAATTACAAATTAAACTGACACTCGCCTTCGTCGTCCACTTCTTTGCCTTCTGGCCTTGTTTTGTTTCATTTCATTCTCGCTTATTCGACTCGTGAGAATGCGTACTACTTGTTACATCATTCTTTTGTCAATTGTTAGACCTAAGTAGCAAATCTGTGAGCATGTTCAACACTTGCCCTCTTTGCCTGTCTGTATCTGTGTGTTTATGAAACAAACAGAACAAAAAGCACGCACCGATTGTTTGCCTTATATGTTGTAAGCTGGACAGACAACTCGCACTCACATTCAGTGGGTTGGTCAGTAAGTCAGTTGGTCAGTTTCAAGTGAAGATTGTTTCATGCACATGTGAGTTTGGCCAGTGCCATTTCCGACATTACACTTCCGACCACCAAGATCGTCGTTTTGGCTCAACGCTCAAACTTTTGCTTCACTGCTTGGCTGTAAGATTTATGCTTGATGTTTGTTTGTTCTTGAAAATTTGTTGCCTCTTTAGTTGTGCAACATAACAAGCGAGCGAAAAGATCGAACAATCTTCATTCGATCTGATGGGATTGTTGTCGCTCACAACTTGTTTGTATGTGCGTGTGCGTGTGCGTGTGAGTCTCTTTATTATCGAGACATTTATCACGAAAGTGAGCTTGCTCTTCATGCAATAGTTCAAGTTAGTGCAGTAATTTGTTTTATTTTACCACACAAGTTGCGGTGATTATTTATTTTCCACAATTCAATCCACGTCGATCAGCGCCGATCCACGCGGTTAGACCTCGTAAGCCGAGTCGAATCTTGTTGACCTCATCCCATTCATCAGTGCTCATGTTAGTGAGCTCTGCATCATCTGATCTTCGAGCATTGTATCCGATGAAACAATGCTTGCAATTATGCTGAAAGCTTTTATGTATGTTATGTTTATTTTTGATACAAATTCTGAGTGAATCAAGTTGAGTCAACACTTGATTTGCGCAACATCGTCGAACGATCGTCGAACTTTGCTATCGTGAAAAGTTGTGGGCGCCTTCATGCAAGGCAATAATGATTGATATGCACACTCATAGTTTTATTATTATGATTTTCATTTATATGACTTTATGAGTGCAGTTTGACTGCTGCATCAATCGACGACGACAACGACAACGACAACGACAACGACAACGACAAGTGACGTACCGTCGTCGCTCGCAAGTTGCAACCACACAGCACAGCACAGCACAACGCAACACACACGCACACATTGTTGTTGTTGACTTTAATCCGGCGCTTTGTTTAGTTTATCGCTTGAGTCCAATCCAGTCCAGTTCAGCTCTTTATCTCGCCTTGTCGAGCTAAATCTCTCTAAAAATCTTCTCTTTTGCTCAATAATCTCCCTACTCTTCTTATGGAGACAACAACACACAGCTTATTCATACAGGTTTTTCGCAGTCAAGTTTTATTTCAATAAATCCTCTCATCAGACGAACAGACTGACTCATTCACTAATCCTTTCACTATAATATCAAATGATTTGATTCTTCAACTTATGTTGCAGCTGTTGTTGTTTAATAGAACCTCTTGTTTAAGTAAATATGATAGCACTCTCTGATGAAATGTTGCCAGAGAACCAGCGATCAATGTGCACTTTGCAGATAAGTAAAGCGAGCTATGTTGCTTCAACGTAACATTGCTGATTTAATGCTTGCTTCAAACGTCAAGAGATATTGCGTTTGTGCAATTGTTGCCTCGTGCGTGCTCATCGCTCGTTAATGCCCGATGTTTCATTTGATGCTCAATGCTCACCGTGTTTCATCCGATCAATGAGCTTGTTGCGAACTTTGTTCTTGCTTTATCCAACAGGTGATTCGGTTGTGATGACTTCGGTCAGTTGGTCAGACCTTGGGTATGAGCGCGCCAGAACGAAGTGTCTCACCATTTTTCAATAAAGGTCCGTTGATTCACTCATTCAAAGAGAGAAAGAGATTTACAATTGTATGCTCAGAGTTTAAATTCACCACCAGAATTGATATTACGCATAATATCAACAATATGATTGTGTAATGTTATGTTATCAAACAAGCGGACAAACAGGAAAAAACATGTCCGACAAAAATAAAATAAAAAATTGAGGTCTAACGGTAGCATTCAACTCTGTTTTGTTCACTTTGTGTTTGAGTCAGAAGTTTGTCAGAAGTTTGCAATACCACCTTGACTGCTTTAAATGAGACGCTCATGTTGAGCAGAACAGACATGCTTGTTCATCTTGACAATCTAGATCAATCGTGTTGAATATGCTGTTCTGCTGAGTCAGCATGTCGCTCAAACACAACCTAAATCAAGACATGCCAAATCACTTGTTTGCATCACAAATAAGTGATGTGGCCTTACACATACTTTTGCCATGGCGACATGGCAGTACTGAAGTCTAATACAGATGATTGTCATATCTTAGCATATATATTAATCATACATGTTACAACATTATTCATTCAATAAATAGTCATCAACCAATAAACATCGAATGTATATCTTCACTCTCTGCCTCTCATTAACAGCTCAACATTCAAGGTTGTTGTTGTTTATATCAAGCAAATCACGTTCCACACAGATGCTCATAAATCATCGTCGCTTGCATCATCAGCCCATTTTATCAGCTAGAGAATGGGCGAAGGAGTTTAGAAGTGGCATCGAAGCGCCATACACGCACTGAGTACGGAATTGTCTGTCTCGTAGGGGCAGCTGAGAAGTAGAAGAAGAAGAAGAAGAAGAAGAAGAAGAAAAAGAGTCAATCAGAATGCTCTGTGTGCCAAATTAACTGAAAAATGAAGTGAACACATAAATGTACAGACGGACAAAATATCGTATCAATCATGAGTGAGTGAGTGAGCATCTATATTTGATTGCAGTGAGAAGAATCTTCACAAGCTTTCTATCACTAGAACGTTTCTATTTGTTTCACTGGAAATAAAATTTAAAAGAATTGTATGTGTGCAATTGTGTATTGCAAAAACTGTGATTAGAATTGTAAAAAATCATGTCATGCTTATGGTTCATTAGAGTCAGAGGTTACGTTATGTAACTTGCGGCTACGGCTAACAGTAAGTTTGATTGAGTGTGCTTAGCGAATCATTAGTAGATAACGATGATAATTACATGCACTTTGGGTGTGCATGCGTGTGTGTGTGCGCGCCAGTGCCAGCTTCAACAAATCTAACGTGTGGCCTAATCTTTTGGAGAATTCATTAATCGGACGTATTCTTGTTTTTCAAGGAACAGAGCTGCGTATAGACAGAGCAGCGATGATTGTTGTCGATCGATGATTGTCGGCAATAGCAATCGAAATCACTAGCAATATAAATTGAATCGAATCGAATCAGAATAAGAACAAAACGAAATTTAAGAACCCATTTGTGGTTCAGGCTATCATTCGTAACTCTTGAGGCCAACTATTGGTGCAAATGATGACTAACTAAAGTAATCAGTTGCTCGTTTGCTAGACTGACCAAGACAGACAGGCAGACAAAATTTGTGCGTGTGTGTGTCGTCGATCTTATTATATTACATTTGTGGCAGGTGAATTGACTCGAGCATTTTTGTTTGAATTGAGTTGAGTGCAAACAGATGTGCTTAACGTTTGCAGCTTTGCAATCCTCTCGATGAATCTTGCTTTCGCGCCCGTTTGTCTGCCCGTCTGTGAGTCTGTTTGTATGTACATACACGAATAAATGCACAAATCGATAGCATAAATAGGCAGGCAAGCGACGATGACGATTTCGATAACGATAAACTTTGCTACCTAACTTTGGCACTCCAGAGCCAACGAAACGCAACAAAAGCTCGGTAGCAATGCGAGCACAAATGCAAACGCAAACGAGAATGAGAATGAGAAGCCTAACCAGTGATAGAATGAGCATTGCAACTAAAAAAGAAGAAGCCAGCGGCTATCTTTTGTTTTGCCATTTCATTTTGCCATTTGATTTGACTCGACGATGAAATTAGCAAGCTTTTTAACGGCATCTGCACTTGCACTCGCGCTCCATCGCGTTATAGCTCCATCGCTACATATTGCCGCATAATAGTTGGCTAGAACTTGCGTTGTGCAGTGCAATGTGTGGTTGCTGAGGAGATGAACATTTGCAAAAGAGCATCCACCACATCAAGCTTTGTAGCATCGTCGTCTATTGCACAACAAACGGCGGCAAAACATTACTCAAACAAACCGACTGACGAGCAGCTGAACAGCAGCTCAGAGATTTGTCGTTCGCTGTTGTCGTTGGCACCTGTCGACCGGCTGTTGACTTCCGATGACATACAAGAAGAACAGAGCGACAGATAGACAATCAAACGCACAATCTGAACGACGTCACTCGATCGAAAGTTGAGTGAATTCTGCTTTTACTCTTGCAATCGGTCAAACATTAACATTTGTCATCGAATGACCGATCGCTCAATAGTTGACCCACGATTCGCGCTAACAACGACAGCAGTAGCAATAGCCATCAAGACGTAACTGCAGCCAACATTGGACAGCATTGCTGACCGAGTCGTAACGTTCAAAGAGCAACAGTCAACTCGGGACAAGACGGGGACAATTCTCTCGCGATGCTAATCATTGATTGTTGAATAGCTCAACTAATTAACTCAACTGTTGCTTTTAGATTCTTCTTCTTCTTCTCAATCATGGCTGTTGATATTATCAACTGTCGAAGCATTCGATGAGAACGAACAAATGAACAGTGAGAACAGTGAAGCGTCAACATCACACACGCACCATTGCTGCAATTTTGTTATTGTATAAATAGAAATGCAATTAAGAATCAAAGCATAGTATTTGAACGAGCTATGTTGTAGCGAGTGTGCATATATTATCGATCGATAATTCAATCACTTAATTCAACTCAAAATTGAAATTGAAAGTAACCAACGATTGAGTTTACTAGTAGACAACATAGCCACTCGTTAGTTCGACAAGTGACTACTGTTTGTTCTCTCTCTCTCTCTCTGTCATTGCAACTGTTTGCTGAGCTATGCTTTCCTTTCCTTTTGCTTTTTTTGCCAATGTCCATGCAAATGCTGTGCTCCCTCGCCCTGCACCTGTAAGCTGTAAGCTGTTGCCTGTTACCGGTGGATCAGTGCAAAGCTAGACTTACACAAATGCCACAAATGAGACACACAGTCATGCAATTTAATGTCATTCAGTCAGTTGCCACTATGGAATGATTGTCTGTGTTGCTGCTTCTGATTTCCGACGCCAAGATCGAAGGAGCAAAAAAGAAAAAGCAGAAGAAGTAGACGTAAATTATCAGAAAATGAAACTGAAAGTGGAGAATATTATCATTTTCTCTGTAAATAATTCATTGTTATTGTCTGTGCTACTACTGTTGTCCGTTCACAAACAGTACGCTTGCGACCGCCACTGCACTGCACCGAGCATCACATAACATTGACCAGGTAGAATTCTCAGCGATTCTCAGCAAGCCAGGATGTGACCGCATGTGTAAATGCAAACATGAATTCATCCATATTTACATGGCACATGGCACACGGCACATTGTATCGCTTGCAGCTCCGCACCAGTCCAACTGCCTATTCGTTTGTCTATTTGTTTGCATCAAATGTTCGTTGGTTCGTTTGTCATCCAGCTGGACAGACAGACAGGTAGGTAGGTAAACATCGACAATCGAAACAAGAAGACAAAGTGTTGCAATTTGAGAGTTCATTTTACTTTGCTTGAAGCACTTGAACTCACGTTGTTGCTGAACGAGCTCAAAATTGAATTGAACTAGACTAAAGTGATTATTATTACATGTTCACGACTGCTGATATGTCGCGCAATTCTCACGCCTCAATTTGTCGTCTCGTTTGCTTTCTGTTGATCTTTCTCTTGCCACTTGCAACTCGATTACAGTTGCAGTTGCAGGCGGTGCATCTTGCAAACGAACAACAGTTGGTTTGTTAGCTTGCGACGGGGCAAAAATGACACAAACGACGATGAATAGAATTGAACGAGCGAAGAACGAACGAACGTACAATGATTTGCATCAAACAGGTATTGAATTGAATATCACCATCTTTTTCTCGTTTGACGACATCACGACATTGCAATTGATGATTTCGCAAGCACGCAAAATCGAACAATGATACCTCGTGGCATTTCTGAGGTCTTTGATCCTTGCAAAGAAAAAGAGGAATGAGAAATTGTTCGATACTACGAGTCATGAAGTATGAACACGAGCGAGTTATAAGTTATAACTTATAACTAACCATTTCGAACTCAAGAGTGATTTAAATTCAAGAGCTACAAGATTGCGAGTGCGTCTATGCAACGAGTTTGTAGACTTGATGAAACTGGAAATGAGTCAAGTCTACAAACAGTAATATTGCAGCTTACATGCAGATGACAGTCATTAAGAGAGTCTACACTCACTAACAAGAGAATGCACAGCAAGATAGTGTTGCGAACGAAACATTGGCTCAAGTCACTGCCAACATTGACTTCAAATCAAATCGATGAGTCTGTGAAAACTTTTATGGCTCATTGGAACATCTCATTGGACTCTGATCGAAATGTTTGAATCGTCCAGTGCTTGCGAAAGTCGATGAGAAGACGCATTGCAATCTCGCTATTCGATATTGCAATATTTAGAGCGGAAAGTTTAAGTAGACAACTTGTTGATATTCACAACAACGTGCGTTGCAAGTTGCAGCTCGCAAGTTGTTCAATGCCTAATGTTGCAGACTTTTGCACAAAACTCAATACAAGACTCCTTAAGAAAAAGAATCGACTGAACTCTATCGAGAGATATTGTGTGTGCCATAAATCATCAAGTGGTATGAAGTTTCTTTCTTTTCGTCTTTCTCTCTGTCTTTGGCATTTAATGTTCCAATTCATTTCAATGTTTGTTCGAAAATAACTTGGCCACACGGCGGATTTGACGGTCAACGGTCAACGAAGTAAAGCAAGAGGAATGTTCATTGGCAATCGACCATTGGACATTGCTGTTGCTATCAGCTATTGAGTATTGACATGCACGATTAACATTGTTGTAGTGGCAAACGAGTGCAATTTATTATCGTGTAAGCTGGCTAGCGAGCTTGTAACAACCAAATTTGCAATGCTAGCTCACTTATTGTTGGTCAGTTGTGGATTAGTTGTGGGTGCATTGTTTTCACTATTGCACTAAACTAGTCACTTGTTGTCGACTGTTGATAATCTATCGCCGATTACTAATAATCCCAACTAATCCAACGTTGGCCTCTCAAGTCACTCGCGCGCGACACCAGTCCGATTGTAGCATTGTAGCCGCACAATTCTTGCACTTAAAGTTCACCAGTCGAAGTGCGATAAAACGAAACTCATTTACCAATCGATTCAGGTACAAAATCGAAAGACAGCTCTAACTTTGTCGTCGAATGCAATTGATCTTTTCACGCAACTTTGCACTCACACTGGCACCTCAGCAATCCCTCTCTCTCTCTCTCTCTCGTTCAATTTTGATCTCAAGATGTCTGAACGTCTACGAATTAGAATACCGAATTGAATATGTTAGTGCTCCAGATAATGTCAAGTTCGCTACACTACATTGATACTGAAAACTATTGAAGTCACGTGAGTATTGCACAACTTGTTACTTGATGCTCATTATTCGTACGTGACTTATGGCAACATTGTACATTAGCATTTTTATTGATCGATGATTTTCATTCCAGATTACAACTAATTGGCTGTGAAATCAACTCTCATGCCGTACTTAAATTTCGTCGGCTCAAATAGCAAATCGTTTCACTTCGTTCTATTTTGCTTGCTCAGTTTCAATGCGTGCTAACTACGCACGTTACAACTGAAATAACACATCCATTGGACGCTGAATTGTTTCAAATAACGAGCTATTGTTGTCAGGTTATCAGGAACGTTGCAACAATCCACCTGCATCGACCTTGAACAATTGGCAAGCTTGTGTCGTTCAGTCAAATTGGAATTGAAGAGCGATTGCTGCTGAAGCAAGTAGTGAGAGTGGCCAAGTCAAAGCGAGTCAAATAGCCAGAAGGAAGAGGACTGAATGCAGATGCAAATGCAAATTCAGACGATCAAATAAAATCGAAAAACAATCAATTACGATCAACAAACAGGCAAAAATGTCGGTCAAACTCGCATAGATTGCTCGTCTAACTCACATGATTGAAGTTGGAAACAAATCTGTCAGCGAATCACAGTGATTGACGTGCACGCGATCAGTACAAGCTTATCGTGGACTGTTGGCTTGTCTTTTCGTTTGCCGGTGGTTGACTGGCCAAACTCAATGAACGAGCGACGATCGATTGACGATTGACGGCTCAATTGATCATCAGATCAAACTCCATGTTCCTGTTCATGCTGTTTCGTTCGCAACAACATTGTTCTCAATTTCGTTTCGTTTCGTTTTGTTTCATTTTGTTTTGCGAGAAAGCAAACAAACAGACAAGCACGTGCGCGAGCTAACAAACAAGCTCTAGCTGGTTATGTAACGTCTAATGTGAACTACAATATGAACATCGTGTTTGACTAAGTTCATGTGAGACAGCAATAGATTGCTAATTGGTTACTTGAGGGTTGAAAATAATATTTGCTTGCAACCGATAATTGTGTTGATTTGTGCGTTAGTAATCAAGAATGGAGTTGTTGCTCGCAATCCAACAACGCAAGCCAACATATTATTGAGTTACATCACGCAACAAGTTGAACACTTGATAGGTGCTCGCTCGTTCATTCGTTTGTTTTATCTGATCAATTGTCGATGACACTGAATCATAGCTTCATAGCTTCATGAATTGAGCACGAATTTTCACATACTCAATGCTCAATATTCAATCAACGTGATCAACGTTCTAAATGTGGTCATCATTTTTGCTGTCGAGCTTTGTGATTCGAATCGAAAACTTTGCTCGATTCAATTCAAACATTGCAACGAGATTTTGCATTGCTGCCTCGTAACGAATGAGCTTCTGAATTGCTGAATGAGCTTTCGATGAGGAGCAAGCAAACGAGCACTGGCAATGAGCTTCTAGTTTCAACATCACGACCAAGATCAATAGCTATGAGCGCCATTTAAGAGTCAACTTCCATAAGAACTTTTCTCTCGTTCACTCGCTCCGAGAGAAAAGATCTAAGTTGCTGGCCATCAACTGGTGGAAACAGCCATGCAATGATTACTAGCCGTCAGTTTGTTCGCTACTGCTCGCTAGCTCTTGACTCAAACTTGTGTAGTTTGACTCGCTGGCTTATGTGATAGTCGACAATTTATATTTAGATTAGCCAGCGAGGTAAGAGCTTGCATGTCTGTCTGCTTATTTGTTCGTTGTTGAATGAATGGCAGCAATAGAAGCGGCAGCACAGTACTTTATTTGCATTGCATTGCACATAGATTGGTCAGTGTAGTTCGCTCAGTACAACAGTTTGCCCAATGAACGGGTGCCAATCAATCATGCACTTGTTTGCGTTTGTGTTTAACCTTTCAATCATCTCGATCTTGCTTGCTTTAACTGTGCAAGCGGCGCAATTTCATTTCATTTCGTGAACATGTGTCGTCACGAAACTCGATATCATTCAAATCGTCTGACTGAACGTTAAGGAGTTGATGCAGCTTCTTCTGGCGACTCAATCAACTATCAACCGAATTAAAGGGTGCATTCATTTCTTACAAGTGTACTCTCTTGATAACAAGCAGCGTCAAGTTATAGTTCGTAACGTGTGCACCTGCTGCTACCGCACTTCTTCAAAATGTCTTGAAATTGTCGCCACTCGAAGCTATTCTGCAGTACAGAATGCAGCGACCCAACCACAGAGCGTCGTTGTGACAGCGGCAATCAGCGCGCCGTTACGTAATCAGGCCAATAGTTAATCTCAACGAGCAACATGTGAAGAGTGAAAAATGACACACGGAAACTGACGACGTCGATCGATTATTCATGCTATGCTTTCTTCTTACGTTCTTAGTCGTGAAGTTAAGTTACTTCACGGTCAGCAAACTTCAAGCTTCAAGTTTGAATATGAGTTATCTCGATAGAGCAAATGTTGATGTCGAAGCAATGTTAGCTACTCTTTCTAATGTTGTTGTTGTTATTGTTGCCGTTTCCCTCGTTGGTGCACACACACACACACACACACACACACACACACACACACACACACAACATTAATTAATGCTTTGCACGGCTATTTTTGGCAAGAAATAGATTTTAAGCATAAGAATAAAGATGCTTTCGACCAATGCACGACACATTGCACGCACTGCACTAAAGACAGTTGCAGTGTTGGTCAAAGGGAATTGCCCTCATTGCTTGCACTTGCTTTTGCTTCTTGAATGGACACTAAATATCAGCTCGAAGATTGTTCATTGAAATCTCACTTCACTAGCTTGTTAACACAGCAGAGCATGTCACTGCATAACTAAACTGTGTGTTAGCTGCACAACTAAACTTAAATTTCACAAATTAAGTTTATATTCATCAATCAGCATCGTTCGACGCGATTGACGACTTTCGATTCGCCTGTTGTTGTGCTGTGACGGCACTAACTGTTATTGCTCATTGCGCAATCATGTCAGTCGATAGTTTTCAGTTGGCAACATCGCCGGCTTAATTTTTTATCATGCGACCATTAATTAATTGGGCCAAACGACAGTAGCCAACAGATCCATCAATTCATGTATTGCGTGCACTTAGCATTGATTTGCTTACTGCTGAAACTTTGAGCTCAAGGCTTTCTAATTTGATTGAGTTTCGATTCGATTCAATTCTTGTCAGCGGCAACAATAATGCTTGTACTCCAACAAGTGTTGTTACTCATCATCGTGCAGTCGAAGCAGTCGAAGATGTTTAAACTTTGTTGGAAAGCTCTTGAAAAGAATCAAGAAAAGATGCTCAGATTTAACAGAAACAGAAAAAAATGAGAAAACCGTGACTTTTCACGAAAAGCAACGGCTCATTGGTTTCTCCATTTTTGTCTTGTGTTTTGTGGAACAAGTGTCTAAACTCACGCCTGTTCACGCAAACTCACATCAAAAGCAACTGCAATGATTTGTAATCGTCGTCTGTCAACGCCGTCTTCGTGGCGTCGACAGATGGAAATTATTATTGCGGCTACTGTTTCTACCGTTGTCGAGAACAATCAAAGCACAATTAATTGGTCTAAACGTGATCAGACTGCTAAAACAAAAGCTCATCTTAAGCAGTTGCGAGACTGTCTGTCTGTCTGTCGTTACAATCGCTTGAAATGTTTCTGTCGCTATTGCTGAAGTGTGCCGATTGCTCGAGGCTAATGCTCTCCACAAAAACAGAAAAAAATGAGAGGCACAACTTTTACAGATTGTCCTTACAATCTGTTCGTTCGTCTCTTAAACTGTTGCTTGCCACACAACAGTATTCGGGAAAAATAGAATTCTCTTTCTCGCTCGCTCGTGCGTCGGCTCATTGCACAATCAGCGGATCAAAATCATAACTTGTTTTAGAGTCAGCTGTTCTTGTGAGAGACAGTGTAGGCGTCATCAACGTTTCGTAGGCTCATCGCTACGTTTGATCGCCTAGTGAAACGTTTCATTGCCTTATGTTATTCTCTCAATAATAGCCACAGCAATAGATATACATAGTGTTGTTGTTAACAGTTTATTGGTCTAGTGGTGCATCGTGTGCGGCGCCACACGATGCACTCGATAATACGCTCGAATCATGGCAGACATCAGCAACAACAACACAAAGTGATTGGTTGTTGCGAGAAAAATTGAAAACTGGCAATTATTTTTCACAATGCTCTGCTTGTTGTTGGTGCGGCAACGGCTTGTTGTCAATGTCTGCTGAACATCTTCACTGTGCCTTGCACTATTGGGGCTGAGAAAATGTGTAAAAAAAGAAGAAGAAGAAGACGATAAATAAGGCCAGAGAGAAAGTTGGTCGCAATATAACTGGCATCGATACGCCAGGTGCTGGCGCCCCCGTCACTTGCATGCCACATGCCTCGCTTACTCGCTTGTTAAACAATTGTTGAGTGAAGAATAGAACTATAGAAAAGAACAAGTGCAGTGTAAGGTCAGCAACAATTTGCAACGCACACCAAACGATCCGAGTGCAACAAGACAAACTCTCGGCAAGCCAATTGACAAGCTGCCAGCTCCAATTGGCATTCCAGTTGGCATCAGCAGCAGCAGCAGCAGAAGCAACAGCAACTCTTGGTGCAACAGTCAAATCAAATATTGAACTAACACTTGACGCGAAGGGCACGCTAATGCTTGCTGTCGTCTTATTGTTTATTTTCTTGTTCACCTGCTGTTGTTGTTGCTCAATAACAAGGCCACTTGGAGTTGTTAGAGTTGAATTACAAAGTAACAACGACAAGTGCTTGACAGTTGATCTTGAAAGAAAAGTTGACTCATCAAAACGAAGAATCATTCCTTTACTAAAGAATTGATCGGTCGCAAAACTGTTCGTTCTTTCGTTCGTTTTGGCTGCCATAAACGCGCGCGAACACATACACACACACACACACACACACATACACTGTTATTACACTTTTTATAGCATTTTTACGCTTGTCTATTGTTTGATTGAATAAAATCATAATAAAAAGAACTCAACTCTTGCTCGTTCGAATTCGAATTCGAGAGATCAGTTCAAAAGATGCTCTCTCTCTCTCTCTCTCTCCTTCGCTCTATTGAATGATGTAATAAGAGAGTCAAACTCTAGAAATCCTTTTATTCTCGTTCAACTCTCTCGGTTAATGTCCTGTGCAAAACTGCAAAGTTTATCTACTCACTCTAACGTCATAATAACGAATGAACGAACGAACGACCGACCGAAGAAAAAGAGAAAGAGAAACGTCAATGAGAATTCCGCATGATAGATCGCTTCAAGTTTTAGACTGTGACGACGATAATAATAAACACGAACAAAAGAATTATTATGTTCTGTTTGATCACAATGATGTTAACGATTGGCTCTGATAATCGAAATTGATTTAATGTGCAGTTGTTGCTCTTGTTGCAGCTTATCGTATATTAACACTCACAGCCATTACAATAAGCCTGAGCTCAAATCATTGAAACCAATGTCAAGCACAACAATAATCTAACTGAATCTGTTCAATTGATTCTCTCAACTAATCAACAATGGCAAACAGGTTGTAGATTTTATCCTATTGGCGAAAATAGACGCTTCGAGCGGGTTCCCGAGAATTTGCCCATCGGTAAGTAGCAACTAATTATCGAACTAATCAACGAGTTGCTTGGTACTTCAATCAATAGTTAGTTAACAATCAATCATCGACCCCACACTTGACGTCACGTACCAATAGGTAGTAAAATATTCACAATTGAGGCCCACCCGAGGTCAGACTTTCGTATAGAATCAATTGACAACAGTTTGTCGGACGTAAATTATTTCAAATACGATATTATCGATGACAAAACGATCGCCATAAAACTAAATCAATCATTGGAAGATTTGGTTGACAGACGAGATCCTCAAAATGTGCTCAAATTTAAGCTCACGTGTCGTGGCATTGGAAGTTTGGTGAGTACAAATACTTTTCTTGCTTTGTTCTTTGTCGAATTATACGTATAACTATTTAATGGTAGTAATTGGAGCTAATTCCAATTACTAGGTGTACAAGGGTGTGGCTCACATCACACGATTGATGCAATACTTTCGTGAGTGCAGTAACAGCAACAATTGACACATTAGTCGACACTTGACGATTGTCTTATCAAGTTGTATGTGAACACACATGTTATGTCACGTCACTTGATGATGTAGTGTGGTGTGCCAATTTGCATAACAACAGCACCTTAGTTACGACGAGTATGTTGTATTCGTTGCCAAAGTGCCTTGAGACATAGAGAGAAGATAGAAGAAACATAAGTATGAATTGCAAAAGGAATTCACAGACATTCTTTCGATTGTGTCGAGTGTCGGCCGACAAGCGAGCGAGCTGACTCAATAACTGAGATGTCGTCTATTCGTTTCGCCGTTAGTTCGCTTTGGTTCGTTTCGTCGGTTAAAAAGTGAATACACTAACAGTTATTGTTCGTACGCTGTATTAGCAACAGCAACAATCGATTCAAGAGGAATTGCAGGTGTCGGATGTTGGCATGGATTTGTTTCGTTTGTCGACACACAGACAACAGAATGAAACTGAACAGAATATGTTGCGTGTACGGCAATTTATGCAACACATTGGTCGACTAGTAGTTTGTTTCGTTCGTTTCTGTACTGAAAACAAGAAGAAGAAGAAGAAGAAGAAGAGATGAAGATGAAGATGTACTGGCAACAATAATAACTCTGGGCTGAAATTCGATATTCCGACCGACAAGCAAACGAACAGATAGATATTTAGTCGGAAAAAGAGACGACAGTTGCACGGAAAAATTGCTTTGTTTTTCCTTTGTTCTTTTCGTTTTGGCTCGTTTTGTTTCGCTTTCGGCCAACCTCAACAGCAACAGCAGCAACAAAAAGAACAAGCAAACAACTAACAAATGGAGTTAGCTTGTTGTTTGCATCTTTGGACGCACGAACAGACAGACGAACGCACACATTCGTCATCACAACTCACACTTGAACACTCGAAGAGGCCTTAATGAGTTGTAGTCGTGCTACGTCTAACACATTCACCTGTTTGCTCGCTTGCCATTGCTGCTGATGTCTTCTTTGAAATGAATAAGACAACTAAAATTCATGTGCCGACAATTGAGTAATCGAATATGCTGCTCGCTAAAATACTTTGTCTCGCTTGCATCGACTTCGACATCGTCGTCAGCATCAGCGCATTAGGCGCGACTATCATAAGTTCATTTGTTGGCACGCCAGACCAACAAATGAAAGTTTGCTTTGTCTTCTCTCTTGTCTTGTCGTTTTGTTCGTCATCTCCACCATATTCTTGTTGTTGGCCAACTTTCTGGGTGGTTCACTTGGGTCTGTGCCGTGTTCGTTTATTAATGCTTTCATTATTGCCATTATTATTATTCGATGTTGATGTGAACCTCACCCTTTGATTGGCTTGCGTATTGCCAAGTGAGCTGCCATTGCTCGTAATTTGTAGTTCACTCACACTTTGCAACTCGCAGCTCACGCTCGAATGCTCGATGTGACTTGTGATGCCACTTTGAACCGACAACTGAATGAGCGAGCGACTGACAATCGGTGACCAGTTTCGGCAAGTATCATTGTGAAAAAGAGATTTTTCTTTTTGCATTGCGTGTTGCTCATCGATTCAAATTGAACGAACGAACGAACGGGCGGTGACGCGTTTTTGCTTGACGTACTTTCGGTTATTATTGTGTGTGTTACAAACTCAAGTCTTTAGTTCTCGTTTCATCTCATCTCATTAATAATCATTTGTTATTAGCTCATTCTCTCTGACTCGCAGCCAGTAAGCAAATCATCTTATCTCAATTATGAATAACAATAAGATCGTTAAAATTTGTTGTGCAAGCTGGAGTCAACGCAAAGTTTGTCTCATATATATTGAGTTTCTTTTTAGAACTCAACTATCAGGAATGAAAGTTGAGCAGCTGTACTTTATGTAATTTTTTGGGGACTACACAAATGCTGATGATTTCGATTTTGGATGAAATAAACAATAACTAACAGTGCTCTTTATTCATTTCATAATGACATCATCTTTATGACCATCAACATCAACAGGATGATGCTTTCTTACCAGTCACAGTGTATATCCAAGGCAAGTATCGGCAAGTTATTGTCACACACTCTTTTACTCAAACTAGCTTCTATACTGAACGAACAAGTGCAAGTACAAGCAAACACTGACCTTGATTGTGTCTCTACTCTAAACATGTTATGTAAACTAACAAACAGACATCAACGATCACGCACCTGAGTTCCAAAATGTTCCCTATTATCTCGAAGTTGATGAGGTAAGCTCACCATACTACCTTACAAACAACAATGTCTGTTAAACTGTTAAACTTAAGCTAATATCAATCTCTCTTCTCTTGTTTTGTTTTGTGAATGAACAGCTGACACCGGTCGGATTGACTATTTTTCGCAGCATTCATGCTGTCGATCGCGACAAACCAAACACTGCAAACTCCGACATTACGTATTCAATAGTTGTAAGTAATTTTCCATTGATTCAAACATTTGGCGCTTGTTTTACAACAACGACAACAGCAACAGCAATAAACATAGCGCCATAACAGTGGAAATACAGAGCTCACTAAATGCTAGTTGATTGCTATATTATGGAGTTGTATGTTGTGAAATCGAATGGGCGCAAGTTGGCAGACGAGAAAATCAACAAACTGCTGTGATTCGCCCCTCTTTCTATCTCTGGCCAATCGAACTGAAGTCAGGAGTCGAGTTGCACTCCGTTGAAATCGAATGAGCACACAAAAGAATCGCCGCCGATTAGTTTGAAACGAGAGACGAGTCATTCTCGACACATAGACAATTGCATCAGACAAATGCGAAGATGGATCAATTTAATGTTGACGATTATAGCGGCGTCAATTAATCTGTCTGTCTGTATGTTTGCACACTTTATGAATGAAGTCTTGAACTGTTCGTCTTCGATGTTCACCTGACTGACTGACTAACTGACTAACGGACCGACCGACCGACTGACTAGCTAAAGATAAACGTCCTCGCCATTTGTGAATGGTGATGACAGCGGTCACAAATCATGCAGGTGCAGGTGCAGTTGGTGCATTTGATCTGCTCGTTAAGCGTGTGTGTGTGCTTCATAAATAAATACAGTTATGAATGAATTGACTTTCGTTTGTTGGTTGGTCGCTCGCTCGCTCGCACAACCAACCAACACTTGAACTGACAAATTGAACTGAACAAACTGAGCGTTGCAATGGCAAAGGGCAAAACTTAATTAGCGCCTTTTGAGCTCAATAGCCACAAATCATTGTGCAATGATTTGTGAGCTTGCAATGTGTCCAATGATTTATTGGCAATTCTTTTTCTCAATTCGCCACAATGAACACTCATTGAATGTAAACTAACTTTCTTTAACTAAATTAACCCATTTCTCATGCCAACGAACCATTCTCTCGCCAACTAATAAATAAATAAATAATGCAACGAACGAACGAACGAATGAATAAATGGGAAAAAATCAGGGTGGAAACGTCAACGATTCGTTCATATTGAGCGATCCGATCGAGGGAACGCTAGTCATCAACAAAGCTCTCGATTATGATTCAGGCAATCGCGAGTTCAAGATTCAAATTCAAGCATCGGTAAGTCACACACACAAGCTTATAGCTTTTTAAGTGAACTTGTAGTTCAATTAATAATTGCTGCCCTTTATTTTATTTTTTACTTCTACTTCTCTTCTTTTTTTCACTGCTCATCTGTAACAACAATAACAACAACAACAACAACAAATTGCTGCACACTGCCAACAACCTAACGAACGAATAACGTAAATCTACAAACTAACGACGAATACTAATCGAATTACAGGACCACGGAAGTCCTAGCTTGAGCTCGGTGACCACCATGACAATCAAAGTGAAAGGTGAGTAGAGTTGAGAAGGAGAGAAAGTGCAATAGATTCATATTGCACGCAAGCAACTGTAATCAACGTACCTGGCAGCTACCTGGCTGCTTGCTGTGGCTCATGATCACCTCGGTCAGCACGTAATGCCATAATTAGTGGTTGCACACGAACGGCATGTAGTTCGTGTGCAGGCCAATTGAAGGGAAATAGTTTCTACAAAATCGACGAACAAACGAACTCGAAAACAAACAAAGTTGATTAAAGTTATGCTTTCTCGAGTGTTCGATTCTCTCAAACAACTCGATAGCAAAATCTGCTGTGTCAATCGAACTGAGATTCAACAACGAGACGCTCGAACTTTGGCCACACGCGCGCATTGTGCATTGTGACTTGCAACTTGTGGCGCGCCCATAATTCACCTGACTTGCTGCTCTTTTGTTTGCATGTCCGTTCATTTGTTTGTTTGTTCCTTGTACTGACTTCGTTGGCCTGCTCGTTGGCTTTCATGCTTGTTTAGCTTACTAGCAATTGGCCAAACTGAAACTGATCGACTTTCTCATTTATTTTTTCATTTCATTTCATCTCATTTTGTCTCAACGATTCGTATTACACGTTCGTGTTGAATACTCAGTACACACAACAATCAATCTTATCGTATGCTGACATCTATCGAGCAATGTTCGCATATGTGTTGCATGTCACAAACCTGAATCGAGCCTGAAACATGCCTGCTAGCAGGCATGAATGTAAAATGTTCTGCAAATCATTTGTGCAGTGAAATCTAAAATTGGCTTCATTTGCACAAATTCGATCCACTCTGGCTCGTCTGCTTGTTTGTGCGTCCGCTTATTTGTATGTCTGTTTGTGGGCCGTGTGAGATAGATTTAGTTGATTGCGATATCGCGTTCTCCAATTTGCGTTTTTGGCCGATCAAAAATCAATATTGTTCACTTTTTCCACTTCAAAGAGAGATGGAAGCTATCACTGATTACTGATCATTGATTACACTTGAAAATTGATAAATGAACTCCTTAACGAGCTATCGGACTATCGTATCATTCATTGCTGATCGAATGGTGATTACTACATCCGGCAAACTCGGATGTGTTTTTTATGTATTGGAGAGTCAATGATAATAATTGTGTGACCTCCTGGATGAGAGCAATAACTACATTTTACTGACATTTTTGTTTGCCACTCTCAAGAGTGCATGAATGAATCGACAATAATTGTTAGCAACAAGTCTGATCGAGGATTTTCGATTGAATTCAACCTGATTCGATTCGACTCGAAATTTGTACCCTGCATTCTACGTGTGAAACATTGTGTGTGTGAGCAAAGCCTTGTCACCTGTTTTGCTTAATCTATTGATTTGAGACACACGTCGATTAAAAGAAAATAAATGACTGATGCACAACATTTGCCGGTTGAAACTGTTAACTATAAACATTTAACTATCAGTGCTTTGCTGTTTCGACACACCAAACACACTAATATAAAGGAATAAATTCTTTATTAAGCAGAATTTTACTACTAATCGATTATGGCCACCAAATGGACATTATTATCGTCGATGACGACGATGATGATAATGATGATCACGGTTGCGGTTCTGGTTGTTGTTTTGTTTGAGTTTGCTGCATTGCAGACGATGGGCATGAATCCACAAAGCTCAACAAACTATTGATAAAATTGAGCTCATATTTGATGCCAGTGAAATGATTGGGCAAAACTTGGACGGAGATTTCGACACACTCGATTCGATGCCACTCACAGATGCATTCTCTGCTTTGATTAAATTGGACAATGAGTTCAAATCTCAAGACTCGATCGCGTACCAACATTTCAAGCCCAAGTTCAATGTTCGTCTAGAGAATTTGTCAACTCTGTTATACCAATTGCAACAACATTATCAGCACGGAGACAAATCTTAGCCCAATTGATCAATCGTTTGATTGTTAAGCAAGATTGTCTCACATTGATTGTTAATTTATAGATGGATGACAATTGAAGAGAAATTATTCAATCAATTATTCAATGCTCATTCATTGCGCGCATTCATTGTGTGTGATCTGTTTCATTTGATCTTCAATAAACATCATGAACAATCTGTTAGCGTGTCTATTTGTTCTGGTAGATTTGTTCTCACCATGTCGATCATCAAGTATCACGAACTTTGATCGCATAATATTGAATTTCCATGTTGCAGTATGGAAATTGGCGAGAGCAAATCAATCAATTTCAGTTGTCTGTTTGTAATCTCACTATGTTCGCTCATACAAATGCGATTTTGTCGATCACAAAACGATTTTTCATTCTTGTTGTTCTTAGTTTCGACAGCAACAGCAGCAGCAGCAGCAGCAAGTACAAGCGAGAAACACCGCTAACTCGAGATAATTTTCTTCCTCTCTCGTTCGAACAATCACTTGTTGAACCACACAATGTTGCCAATGATGAATCAAACCAAAATAAACTGAACCAACAACAGACGCCGACGATCAGAATCCAACGTTCACCAACGAAGTATACACAGCGAGTGTGTCCGAATCAGCTCAAATAACGGTAAGTACAGCCAACAGTGCATCCGTACGGCAAACAACATCATCATAACAAACAAACAATGTAAAGCCAGATGTATTGCCATAGACAATTAGCTGACTCTTCTCTTCTCCTTCCGTTCCTTTCGTTCGTTTGTTTGCTATCGTGCATTCATTCCTTGCTTGTTGTGCATTTGTTGGTGCGTGTGCCGTTGTCGTGGGCACTCGTTTGCATCACTACTACGTGGATATTGCGCGCCAATTGTATGTCAATTGGTCGATAATTCTCTCTGCCGTTTGTCGTTGCAAATTTTACAGGGCAAACGTATTCGTGAGAAAGTGCTCGTTGAGCCTGCTATCTATGCGTTCGATCAAGACACTGGCATTAATGCACGTTTGCGCTATAGCATTATTCTAGGTAAGTTTCTCTCTCACTCACTCACTCATTGGCTAGCGAAGAACATTGCCAGATAATTGAGCTTGCCCTCATAGTTTAAAAAAACAGTTGCTCCAATTGCCAACGAACTGAGACAAGCAATTAGTGACTGAATCGCTCGCTTATCGTTTGCTCCAATCATTGACGACTGATTCATCACTCGACTCACAAAATTATTGCACATACACACAAGTCAATCGGAGCTTGAGAATAATCATCACAACTACTGCGACCACATTTTGCTGTATTAAATTTGACACGTCTTCCTCTTGTCTTCATTTTTCCTCTCACTCTGTTCGCTTTTGATCTCTTGATTGCTCAATTGCTGATCCATCACACACACGCACATTGATGTTCGTGAATGTGCAGGAAACGAGGGCGGATTCTTCGAGATGAATGCACAAACTGGCGAACTGTTTCTCGTGCGAGAAATCGATCTCGAGAAATTGTCGAATCCTATTCTCAGTTTGCAAATTCAAGCATCACAAGTGGACAGTCCATTCCGACAAGCGTTGTCTCGTGTCGACATCACCGTTGTCGATATCAACGACAACTCACCTGAGGTAAGTTGTTGTTCACTCCATTCTTACCATTAACATTGACTTTAATAGCCCTAACACCTACAACACCAACTCTAATAGTGTTGGTATTAGAATGCAAATAGATGTAGTACAAAATAGCCTCCATATTGTGCCGTCCAACTAAGCGTAACTGTGCTGCTCGCTTGATTAGTTCAATCAATGCAATGCAAGTATAGCATTGGCAAACTCTGTGAAAGGCTATGTGCTGTGGGTGCACTCTTGCCAACTCTGCGCATGTAAGGCGCCAGCATAATGACAGCAAAAATGGTCCAAGTGTTGACGACTAATTTGCTACATGGCTGTTCCTGCTTAGGCTGAGGCTGAATAGAAAAGAGTGCGATAAATTGGTGTCGAATAAGTGCTGGCCTCGTTGACTAATGTTCCTTATTTGATCGACGACGACGACGTCAATGTAGGAGCAGACGCAACATTTTACGCTCAAGTGCATTGTCGACACCATGCTTGCCTCACATTCTTGACACTAGCAGCACAGAGCCTCACTCATTGACTCATATTTGCTGTCTTGACACGCTGTTCACATTTCATGCACAAGTTGAGCTTCATAAACAAACTGACGACAGCCAAGGTCAAATGGAATTCGGCGATACATTTTTTCGGAAACACGGCATACTGTGTTGTAACAGTTGTATCGAGCGAGCCGACTGTTGCTCGTCCGCTTCGTCGCTCGTTCGCCCGTTCCAACAATCCGTCCTTTGCCTGCAACACAATGCCCTTTAACACGCTCAGTGCAACATCATTGGCATCGGCGTTGGCATTGGCATGGACATTGGACCAATGATATACTGTAATGACTGTATTGACTGAAAAATATGGTATTGTTGTTGATTGTTGGACCAAAAGAGCGGATAATTCATTAGCGTCTAGTTCTGGTCGCTTGTTGCCATTGCCATTGGACTGCAAAGCTGCTTCTTCTTCTTCTTATTCTTTGTTGTAGTCGTCGCCTTGCTCTGGCTGCTCTTATCAACTCGGCTCTAGAGTAAAGCACAAAATATCGGCGCCACTCAGTCAGTTGCAGTTTACAGTTTGCAGTTCAGGGCCACAGAGGCAGCAGCATTAGCGGCGCCAAGTCGTGATGAGCTCCGAGATTAGTCGGTCGATCACGTTTCTCTGCGTTGCGACTCTTCTTCGTTTGATCGCATTTTCTATTGCTATTGCTGTTATTGCAGATGTAGCTGTAGCTGTAGTTGTCTCATTGTTAGTTAGCTGTTTAGTTAACCTTGTTCAGGTCCACAAATTCCACAAAACGAAAACGAAAAAGAAAAAGAAAAAGGAATTGCTTTTTCTCATCTTCAGAAACAAGATGATTGTTCTCGATGAATCTTTTTGCCAACTCCTCTTGTGGACCCTGCAACTTAGCACTTGGCTTTCAATGAGAGACACGCTGGCGAAATTTGCATCTCTTTTTCATGATAATAATAACAACAACAACAACAATAATGGCTTGAAAATTGTAATCACCACAAAAGCAATAACATTATCATAATAAATATCAAATGCCATATTAATTCATTCGGCCAACATCAATCGGGCTATCATAACAAACCGATAGTTGCGCAATTGAACGGGCGAGCCAACTTTGAATCGCTAACTTATGCTCGCCGTCGTCGTCATCAATATACGTGCCTACTTGTTGATATACGTGTGAACTGACTGATTCTTTCTCTAACAAAATAAAGACTGGCTGATCCAGTGGAACAAGTGTAACTGGACTATATCAATAGTTATATTATGTTCTTGAAAAAAAGTAGTATTATGCGATGTTATTATGCAAGTGGACATTAAAAAGATCAATTTGGCGAGGCACTCACGCACAGATTAGTGTAACAAGTTGAGTGTTAATTTTCCAATATCCAGCAAAGCTCAGCAGGCTCGCAAACGGAACGGAATGAAACCAATCGAATCGAAACGAGAGGAAACAAAACAAAACGTTAGGCAGCGCTAAGAGAATGTTTATCCGTGACCTATGTCGCTTTGGCGCTACGACATGCAACGGTATGTCGTAACTGCGAGACTGTTCAAGTTTACCCGAACGAGGCCAAATCACGATTTTCGTGCTGTATTGGTCGGCTGCGCGTTCTACGCTGCCGCTACACCTTGAGGAATTCTGACAGGTGGCATTTTGTTGTTGGTCTGTGTGCTCTCTGGCAAAGGTCGGCATACACGCGCACAAGAGATATCTACAATGATTTGTTGCATTGAAGCTATTGATGCTGTGGCTATTGAAGTTGTTGTTGCTCTTTTCGTTATTTTGTTATTGTTTCTGTTGTGCTAGGTGCCACGAACATAACCTGCAAGCGACGGACATCAAGCGAGCAGGCAAGCAACGTACGCAGTGGACGAGTTCAAATTGTTTTGATCGTGATTGCTTGTCCACGCTGACCTATACAACAACAACAGCAACAACGATAACAATAACCTACGATGAACATTACGCTACTCTGTCAACAGCAAAAAGCGATCAGTCATTTAGGTGCGGTAATAATTGATTTTGCCAAACTAAATTCCATTGTTGATGTGTTGTCCACGTTCGATGTCACAAGCAACAGTCGCTCGTTTGACTCACCATTTGCGAGTCGCCAGCTGACTGAGCCAGAGACTGATTGTCTGACCATATGAGCGGGAGAAGAAGTCTCATGCGAAACGAACGTTTGCTTGCATTTGACGAGCAAGATGTTTGTGAAAAAGAGAATATAAAACTTGAACAGAATCGACTTTTGATGCAACCTGTGCTGGGCTAGGCATCACGAGCTGCGGGCTTGCACTTTATTCTCGCTCGGGCTGTTTGTGTTCGCTCGCCACTCGATCCACCGACTGCTAACCAACTGGTGGACCTGTTGACCATAAAAACAAATTATTAGAAGTGAGCGTGTAATAGACAACATTGGATGAACTTTTCTCTCTCTCTCTCTCTCAATTTTCAACTCTTTAAAAGCAACATTATGTGCACACAAAGTGTATCAAAGTTTAAGCTTTCGAGATTGAATTTGTGTTTTGGCGAACAACAACCACAACTTGCTTGTCGTGAGCTCAATGTTGCCGCTCAAAATTAGAGCAGATAGTCTTTTATTGATAGCGACACTCAGGTGTCACGATTTGCTGATCAGCAGGCGTGCTTTCTCTGCAGAGGCGAAAGTTAAACAACAATGATTAATGATTTCAATCTCACTCACGGTGCAACCTTTGTTTCACTGTGACACACAAACATTGATTTTTGTCCATTTCACTAATTGAATTGTCTCTCATCGAGCACTGCTCATTGAATTGAGCTCATCAATTGAGCAGTGTCATAAAGATGACACTGCTTGATAAACTTGATGATTCATTTGAATAACCTTTGAAATTAACTAATGATTTAACCAACTAACTAACCAATCTCTTTTACTTTTTTTTCTGTTTTCTCTCTTCGCAATATTGTTCGTGACAGTTCGAGTATGACATGTACAACATAACTGTGATCGAGAATTTGCCGCCCGGATTCACTGTGCTGCAAGTGTACGCCACCGACAGCGACCAAGGTGACAATGCATTGTTCAAGTACGTTTTACACGACGATTCGGGTGCATTCAAAATCGACCCCAGCAACGGATGGATCAGCGTCAAAGATCCGACCAAACTGGATCGCGAAACAACGGACAGAATACGAATGCACGTGACAACAATCGAACGCAAACCCAACGTCAATCCAGATATTGGTAAACGCAAACGAGGAACATCGGTCGAAATCAATCTATTGGTAAGTCGACAGTGTCAACAAAGGCAACGAAGTTCGTTGAACGAACAATTAGTTCGTTTTGAACATGGCGCCTTGCCGCATTTTGCCGCGCGCAATGCGTGTTGCGCGCCACCTGCTGAGTGAGAGTGACAAAATAGCCGGCAAGATAAATCCATAGTTACTGGACTGCTCATTTCAATGGTATCAGATTCTTATTTATTGATTGATACTTGTCACTAATTCACAAACTTTTCGCCATTACCTTTAATTCCCACGTTCATTTAATGGATTAGGATTCTAACGATAACACGCCCTTCTTTGTGGGTACAACATCGAAACATCGACAAGTCAATTCAGGTGAGCTCTTGTTCCACACGTTTGCTTCTGTTTGTTATTGTTGTTGTTGTTCACCATACCATTGTTGTCCGCAAGTGAAGCGTCAGTGTATTTGTTCGTTCACTCATTCAGCATTATTTGTTTGCTCATTCGGAGACAAGTGTTACACATCACAGTTACGACGGAACGCAGAGAATGTGGCGCGTGCTCGACGTGCGCGATGGCCCAAGTCGGGCATTCTGCGTCTGATGCTTGGATTTAATGACAAACGATAGACGTCCGCGCCAGCCGCTCTTATTCTGGCCGACAGCTCGTCCAATTGGCCTCGTTTATAGGCATTCTGAGCGTGAGCTATCGACGAACGCAAACTATTGAGTCGGTTTCTCAGCATGCTCTCCACTAGCATGTTGCTGTTGAGCGGATGCTTGTAAGTGGCTGGCTCGGTGCCCAACTTGTACAAAATCTGATCCCATTCGTTGAGAGAGCCTGACATCGTCGAGAAAGCGGATGAAAACGAGAGCGCGGGACAATTAGCACGATTCATGAGCATAGACACTGTTAGTCGAGTATTCATTCTACTCACTTTCGATTTGTTTCAGCGATTCACGACATGCAGGTGTTTTGTCGGAGTACAAATCGTTGTTGTCCATTTTGTGTTTGGGTTCCTGTTTGACCTGTTCAACAACAGTTTGATATGACGATCCGGTGTGCTCAGTTGTGGGTAAACCCATTGGCTTTGTGTCAGTGCTTTTGTCACTGTCTTTTGATTCACTCTTTGATTCACCAACTGTATATTCATTTTTAGTTTTAGATTCGTTCGAATGTGATTGCAAACTCGACTCCGATTCACGTTTCTCTAAACTCATTGGTTGAGCGATTGACTTTGCGACACTTAGCTCTTGCGTTGATTTAGCACTAATAGAATCGTTCAATTGAGTAGTTGCGATCAATTGGTCGACCGAGCGACTGCCAGACTGTGCAGATTGTTTACCACTGCTCAATGGTCCAGGCGACACAACATCAATGTCACCAGACGATCTTGCACTCTGTAAGCCTTGAGATTCTGACACTTGCTTTCCACCGACATTGACACTCGATTCGGCCTCTGATTTCATTGACTGCTCGGGTGTCGTGATTGACATAGTCGACCCACTTGGTGTTGGGGCGGACTTGCCAATGTTGGCCGCTTGTAATTGAGACATAATCGGGACTTGGCCGATTGAAGGATTCGCTGAGCTTGTTGAGTCTGTTGTCAATACAGTTGTTTGGTTGCCTGATCTGCTTACACTCAGCTCGTTGCTTGTTTGTTTGCTCACTGCACCCTGACTTGAGCCCACCAAACTTGAGGCCGTCGAAGGTTCTTGCACTGTAGGACTTGTTGTTGTTGTTGATTCTTGTCGTGCTGCATTTGAAGAACTTTCCAAAGTTGAAGAACTTCCTGTTGACTCTGTAGCTCGACTATTGCTAGGCATGTTAATGATTGGTTGCGTGGTCTGTCGAAGCGAGTTCTCCAATTGAGTGTCTGCTGCTTTTCGACTGTCAGAAGTCGTGCTCGAACTTTTTGTAACAGTTGGATCAACAGATACGGCTCCAGCTTCCACTTTAGGACCTTCCGATTGATCAGACGTTTTCAGCAATTCATCGGCAATCTTGGCTTTACTCTCAGCAGAGGTTAGCGAAGGAGCCTCACTTGAAGAGCTTGTGATGATTTGTTCAACTGTAACGGCTCTAGCTTGACCCTTCAAGGTATCAGAAATCAACTGTGGCTCAGCTGTCGTTGCTTTCACATCTGATTCAATAACTTGGTCAGCTTTTTGACTTTCAGAGGCTGAAGAAGCAGTGCTCAGACTTGAGCTTGAGATCGTAGAAATTGGATCAACTGTCACAGATCGAGCCTCGGCTTCGGCACTCTGAGATATTGTATCAGCCTCAGCTGTGTTGGCCATTTGGTTTGATTGAACCTCTACTTTCCGACTAACGCTAGTAATTGGCCCATCACTTGAAGAGCTTGTGGTGGTAATTTGTTCCACAATGACGCTGCGAGCCGATTCCGTGCTGGGAGTCTCAGGTGACATTGAATGATCGGAATCGGATGATCTCGCTATTCCATTTGCAGCAGCAGTTGGAACGGCAGCTTTTGGACTTTCTGCAATCGAAGCATTACTTGACGAGCTTGCGGACTTTTGAGCCATATCGGCAGCCACAGCTTGAGCATCGAACGCTGGAACACCTCCAGAGATTAGTTGATGTGCTGTCTTATCCACCTCTGCTTCCGTCTGGTTAACGGTTTGTTGCCTCTGGCGCGCTGATGCATCGCTTGCAATTGCTGTCTCTGGTAGGCTTGATGATTTCGCAACATTCACATGGTTGCTTGCACTGGCTTCTGGTTGACTGTTGTCTTTTTCGTTGCTGTCAAGTGCCACTTTGGGCTGCTCATTGCGTGCTTGTTGCTGCGACTCGATAACAGCATCGCTAGAGACTCGGGCGCTGCCCGAGGCCGGGCAACTGCACACCGAAGTCGAACCGGAGACACGCCCAAAAGTGGCCTTGTCCAATACATTGTCAGCAATGATTGCACCACTCAATGTGGCGAAGAATAATACGCTCGACAACAATCGCGATATGCACAACATGTTGTCACTAATTATATAACTATCAAACTATCGATAACTATTGTGATATCGTCAAGATTGCATAAGTGCGATGATAATAACGAAGAGCGTGCGAATTTGAGAAGCTAAATTTGCGCTAATATGTGATCTCTATCGCTAAAATGTGAGAGAGGCTATTGTGGACGCGCTTCCTATTATCCTGATTTTGACTGCATTGATTTGATTACTTTTCCACACTGCACTTTCACTTTTCGATGACTAATAAACACACACTTGACACTTGACTTGTCACTCACTTGTTCCTCACTTGTCACCACGCCAAACAACAGATGGCACACCCATTGAGCCTGACAGTAACACAAACTATGGCTGCCTCGATGTTGCAGCCACTGTCGACAGCACTAACTCTGGTCGCGATCCGTCATCGGTAAGTATTTGTCTCATTGCTCTTTCGTCGCATAGCTTGTATGTGAGCATTTGTTGAGTAAAGTTAATTAAAAAACTCTGTTTCTTTTTATCGTCGTTGTTGTTGTTGATGTAACTTTCTGTGTGCGTGCGTGTGTGGACAAACGACAAACAGGATTGTGTGGTGCCCATCAATTTGTACAACTTCAATGTGCTGGAAACTGCACCAGCCGGCACACAAATCGGACACGTGTATGCGTACGATCGCGATCTCGGCGACAATGGGCGTGTGCAATACTTGAAACAAAACGACTCGATCTCGTTGAGTGCACCGTTCGATGTGAATGCTCTCAACGGTTCGATATATGTGTTGCCACAATTTGCGCGTTTGGCCAAGAAGCAGCAAGCGTACACGTTGTTCGTCAAGGCCACCGACTCGGCGCCGATCGCATTCGAGCGACGCCACTCGGTGGCGGTTGTACAAATCAACGTGACTGACATTAACAATTCGGTGCCCGAGTTCATAGGCGCCACGCCCTTCGAAGCGTACGTGGGCGAATCGTTGCCCGAGGGTGCGTTCGTCACACAAATACAGGCACGCGACGACGACGCTGCCAGTGGCACTGGCATTGGCAATGGCAATGGCGATGCGCTCGCCTACTCGATTGTGGCCGGAAACGACGAGAAATTGTTTTTTATCGATTCAAGGCTCGGCAAAATCTACACGGCCGCTGTGCTCGATTATGAGCGTCGTCAATCGTACGATCTATTGGTGCAAGTGAGCGATGGCGTGAACACCGCCGTTGCGCCATTGATTGTCAACATCATCGATATCAACGATCAGCAGCCACAATTCTCGCATCAATTCTACAATTTCACAGTGATCGAAGAGAGCGGACCCAATGTCACTGTGGGCACCGTGCAAGCGTTGGATCGGGACTCGGGCAAGAATGCACAATTGCGCTACGCTATTGTGGGCGAACGTGCCGCCGACGCTTTCTACATCGAGCCGCACGCGGGCCAATTGCGAACACGACGCTCGTTAGACGCCGAATTGGAGCCCGTGATCGATTTTCTGGTGCTCGCCACCGATGCGGGCATTCCACAGCTCACTGGCACCACCAATGTGCGCGTTCGCATCGACGACATCAACGATTGGGCGCCCAAATTCGAGCACTCACAATACGAAGTGAGCGTACAGGAGGAGCTTGACGCACCGCTCGATGTCGTGAGTGTGCGCGCCAACGATCGTGATCGCGACGACAATGCCATCATCAAGTACTTGCTGGTGGGCGGCAACGACGATCAGGTGTTCAATATCAACGCCGACACCGGTTTGATTAGCACCAGTCAACGGTTGAATTATGAGACGAAACGCGAGTATCGGCTACAGGTGGCCGCTCGTAACGTGCGTCCGTTCGCCGGACCCAACGCCAAAAGTATTGGCAATCCGGCCGTCGAAGTGCTCGTTCGTGTCAACGACATCAACGATGAACTGGTCGTGTTTGAACGCAACGCCTACCATTGGCGTATGAGCGAGCACACGGCCAAGGGCACAATCATTGGGCGTGTCAACGCCACCAATCCCACGCGTCGCAAGGCCAACGAGCAGGACATTGTCTATTGGCTCGGGCCCATTCAAATTGTGGGCACACACTCGAGCCAGGCCACACGTCCACCCTTGCTCACGCCAAATAATGGCGCCAACGACCACGAGGAGACACATAATACGAATAATAACAAATTGAGCATCGATGAGAAAACTGGCGAAATCTTCCTCACACATACAGTGGATCGAGACGCGCCCAATAATGAACTCGCGTTCAAATTGAACGTTTTCGCGCGCGATCGATTGTCGATCAACAAGCACAACGCGTCGGTGCCCATCATCATTGATATTGTGGATGTCAACGACAATGCACCACAATTCGATGAGCCACGTTATGCGCTTGAGATGCCCGAGAATTTGCCACCCGGCACCACAATTCCCGCCTTCTTTCGGGTCACCGACGCTGATGCCGGTGCGAACGCACGCATCGTTAGCTATCAGCTGAACGGCACTCGCGACGAGCTTGCCATATTCGCCATCAACAATGTGACGGGCACCATCACGTTGCGCGCTCCGCTCGACTACGAGCGTCAGGCCGAGCATCGTTTCGACATTATCGCGATGGACGGAGCGCAGGCGCCCCAAGTGCCATTGTTCGGGGCAGCCAAAGTGGTGATTCAAGTGGCCAACATCAACGAGTTTGCGCCCAAGTTTGTCGGTCTGCCCTACGAGTTTGTGATGCAAGAGAACGCGTTGCCGGGCACCAGTGTCGGTCAAGTGCGCGCCGAAGATCAGGACGGCAATCGGATTACGTACGCCATCTCGGACGCTTCTTCCTCCTCCACTTCCGCCTCCTCCTCAGACGGGGGAGCCTCGTCTCCCCTCGGGGGCGGCAACGATGCTCACTTGTTCCACGTCGAGCCAACCAGTGGTAAAATCTACGTGGCCAGGCAGCTAGTGCCACGCACTCAGTACTCATTCATAGTGCGCGCCACCGACGACGGTCAGCCGCAAAATTACTCGCTCGGCGTTCAGGTGCTGATCAAGGTGCGCGACAACAACGACCATGCGCCCGTGTTCACGTCCAATGCGTACCGTGGCACGGTGCCCGAGAAGCTGGCGAGCCAACCACTCGAGGGGGCCGAACAACAACAGCAGCAGCCAATCGTGCGAGTAGAGGCGCACGATCTCGATCTCCAAAACAACAGCATCTCGTACTCGATAGTCAGCGGCAACGACGAGTCCATTTTTGACATTGACGCACGCTCGGGCGAGGTGCGTGTGGCACGCGGCCAGAGCGCCAAGCTCGACTACAATCGTCGCAAGCAGTACACGTTGCTGGTGCAGGCGCAAGACTCGCATCAGGCGCCACTGTTTGGCCTCTCGATGGTGTCGATCGATGTGCTGGACACCAACGATCATGCACCCGTCTTCTCCAAGTCGGCCTATACGCTGGCCATAGCCGAGAACTCACCTGTGGGCACCTGCTTTGGGCGTCTCGATGCGGATTCGCGTGACACCATTGACACGATCACCTATTCGTTGTTGAGCTCGACATCAACAACAACAACAAACAAACAAGCAGCGACTGAGCAGCAACAGCAACATCAACAACAATCTACACTAACGAGAAACATGCACCATCACTCAGACGGCGCCAAATTCGAAGTGCACCCCAGCAAGGGTCTGTTGTGCACACGCGCCGCATTGGATCGCGAGCAGCGTGCCACGTACGAGCTCACTGTGGTGGCACACGACGGTGTGTGGCAAACGACAGCACCTGTCACGGTCGAGATCACCGACGAGAACGACAATCGACCACAGTTCGATCAGGACACTTACAGTGTGACCATAGCGCACGATTCGGCGCCCGGTCGCACGCTGATCAGTGTGCACGCGTACGATCCCGACGCCGGTGTCAACGGGCAAGTGTCGTATTGGATCAAGAACACGCACGGTTTGTTTCAGGTGGATGCCAAGACGGGCCAGGTGCGTCTGGTGGCGCGCTTGCCCACACACAATGCCACGTACGAGATGCGTGTGTTCGCACAGGACTCTGGCGAGCCGGCGCTCATTGGCGAGGCGGCGCTCGTGGTGCGCACGTCGGCCAGCGAGGCACGCGCCCCTCAATTCGAGCGCTTCTTCTACACAGTGGCCATCGACGAGAATGTGAGCGGTGGCCAGCCATTGTTACAAGTTCGCGCTCATTCTGGCTCACTCCTGACTGCTGGCCACAACAACCACACGGCCTCGAAATCATCCATCATGTACCGTTTGTTGAAAGTCACGTCGGCTAGTTTGGCGCCAAGCACATCGGCCACAGCCACAACGGCCAACACGAACAACACGCAAGCACTGCAACAGTTGCGCAACGCGTTCAGTGTCGACAAGTACATGGGACGTGTGACACTCGAGCATCCGCTCGACTACGAGCTCACGCGAACCGTCGAGCTGCTGATTGAGGCGCGCGACGAAGCGGCCCCGGCAGCTCACAGCGGCACCGGCACCGGCAGCTCGAGCTCGAGTGCGAGCCAGGTGTCGGTGCACGTGCACGTGCGCGACGTCAACGATGAGCGGCCCGAGTTTCTGGCGATGCCACGCACGTTGCGTGTGCCAGCCAGCACGCAGCCAGTAAGCGAAATCATCTACACAGTGCAGGCGATCGACGCGGACAGCTCGGCGAACGGCAACAACGACATCGAGTACCGTTTGCAAGCGGCGCCACCAGATGCCGCCAGAGACAGTATGGAGCAAGCCAGCAACAGCATTGGCGCGCGCGTACCGTTCAGTGTGCACCCGACTACAGGTGCGCTGTTTGCCAGCGAACCATTGCAAGCGCCGGCCACGTATCGCGTGTTGCTCGAGGCCAGCGATCGCGCGACGCGCGGCGCACGACTGGCGTCACGCGTCACGCTCGAGTTGCACGTGTACACGGAGCACGCCGACGACGCGTACCCACAATTCAACGCGCACCAGTACATGGTGAACGCGCCCGACAGCGGCACCATCGAGGCCGGCCAACTGGTGCTGGTGGCACGCGCCGTCACGCCCAACGGCGAGCCGGTCACGTACAGCCTGCAAGCGGCGCCCAACAACGCACGCTCGGCGGCCATTGTCAAGCGGTTCACGATCGATCCCGACTCGGGCGCCATCACCACAACGGCGCGCGTTGAGCCAACGCCAGCGACGACAGCTGTCACGCACCACTCGTTCATTGTGAGCGCGCACAATCGGAACACGCCCAGCATGGTGAGCCAGGCGGGCGTGGTGGTGCGTGTGTCCGAGGGGGCCGGTGTTCGGTGTCCACGCTTCGCGTTCCACGAATACTTTGCCAACGTGAACGAAAGCGCACGTCTCGACTCGATTGTTGTGCCTGACTTGAGTGTGATCGAGCAAGACACATCGGACGCACACACACAGACGGGACAACAGGCGGTCAAATTGTCGTACCAAATCACCGAAGACAATTCCAATGACAATTTCTACATCGATGTCTCTGCAAATTACAATCATGCAATTAATGGATCAACAAGTGGCAGCAGTCAGTCAATAAAACAGGCACTCAGCGAACGATCAGCACGCAGCATGCAAGTGTCGCTGAAGCTCAAAAAGACACTCGATCGCGAGCAAATTCCCAAGTTCTTGGCGGGCGTGTACACGCTCACCGTGACCGCCTCACTCGGTGGTCGGTGTCAGGCGAGCGCGCGCGTTCGCATTCACGTCGATGATGACAACGACAATTGGCCGACGTTCGCGCGCCCCGATTATCGTGTGGAGGTGCGCGAGAACACGCCCGCCGGCCACGTGTTGGTGCGCCTCGAGGCTAGCGACGCCGACGAGTTGGACGCGCACAAGTTGCGCTACTCGATCGGTGAGATTTTGCCGCCAGGTGGCGCCGAGTGGTCGCCGAACGAAGCGAACAACGACAACAGCAACAGCAACAATCAAACGACGACAAGCGCCGCATTCAGCGTGGAGCCAGCCACCGGTGTGCTGTCGGCCACACGCCCACTCGATCGTGAGCGCGTGCCCGAGTACGTGGTGCGCGTGCGTGTCGTCGACAGCGCCAACCAAAGTGGCTGGACCAATGTGTATGTGCGCGTGAGCGACGAAAACGACCACGCACCCACGTTCGCTAGCGATCATTTCACGCTGAACGTGACCGAGGGTCCGGCGTCGCTGGGCACGCGACTTCGTTTGCCCGTGTACGATCTCGACGACGGTGTCAATCGCCAAATGGAAGTCTACATCATCGACGGCAACGCAGCCAACGAGTTCCGTTTGGATGTGGACGACGGCGGCCCATTGCTGAGCGTGATCGGCGAGCTCGATCGCGAACGCTATCCGCACACACACACCGTGCTGGTGGCCGCCAAAGACAAGGGCGTGCCCACGCGTCTCGGCACCGCCGCTGTCCACATCAACGTGGCCGACATCAACGACAATGCGCCCAAGTTTGAGCACGACTCTTACTACGAGTTTGTCGACGAGAGCGCGCCCGTTGGCCACGTGATCGCCACGCTGCACGCCAGCGACGCCGACGCCACGCCCAACATCACTTACTCGTTGGCGCCTGTCGTGGTGGACGCGCATACGAACTCACTGCGTGGTGCCCCCCACACCAACCCGCACTCTAACAGCAACAGCAAGCGTGTCGAGCCGCCGTTCGTCATTGAACCCACGACGGGCGTCGTGAGTGTGGCGCGTGCGCTCGACACTAGCGAGCAACAGCAGCACGTGTTGCGTGTCGAAGCATTCGACGGTTTGTGGCGTTCCACTGCATTGTTGCGCGTGTTCGTCAACGAAATCGAGGATCCGCGCGACGTACGTGCGCGCTCGGCCGCCGCGGCCACCGGCGACGCTGCCATTCATTACAGTTTCACGGTGGCCGAGAATGCGCCCAATGCACTCGTGGGCCACGTCGACCTGAAGCCGCGCAAGATGCGCGTCAACACTGTGTGGCGCTATCTCATTGTCAACAGTGACATGCGTCAACTCTTTCGCATCGATTCCACGGGCGCCCTCTACACGCAACGTGCGCTGGATCGCGAACAACGCTCACAATACGCGTTCACTGTGATGCTGGAAGAGCGACGAGGTGTTAATGCTCTCGCCACCAACTCGCTAGCCAACAACAACAGCACCACCAATGCGATGAATGAGTACGTCAAAGTGACCAGCACTGTGGCCGAGTGCGTAGTTGATGTCAACGACGAGAATGACGAAATACCCACCTTTCACACTGTCTATTATGGTACTATCAAGGAGAACTCACCGCCCAACACGCAAGTATTCGTCACGCCTGGAGGAGGCAACATTCAAGCCACTGACGCTGACACATACAACAATTCGCGCATTCGTTACGTCTTGAGTGGCGTTGGCGCGCACCTGTTCACTGTCACACCAACAGGTGCGCTCTTGTTTGCGCCCAACAACAACGACAACAACCATAACCAACACGCCACTCATCAGCCGCTTATGGCCGCCCTGGATCGCGAGCAACGTGCCGAATATCGACTCGATGTGAGTGCCATCGATTCTGGTAATCTAAGCTCACGCACGTCGCTCACGATTCGCATCGAAGACGACAACGACAATGCGCCCATCTTCGACACTGGCCCCTTGGTGGTGGTGTTGCCCGAATTGGCCAAACCGGGCAGTCGTGTCGTACAAATGCGCGCCCACGACCTCGACGAACCCAACACTGCCAACAGTCGTATTCATTACTCCATTGCGTTGGATCCAACATTCAATAGCAATAGCCACGCCAACAACATTCACTCATCTACTCGCTCGCAAGCACAACAGGCGCCAGCCACAACTCAGCCGGCGCCCTTGCATGACGTCATTCGTATCGACGCCAACACTGGCGAAATGTTTGTGGTCGGACAATTGGTGCCGGCCACCAACTATCAGATCATCGTCAATGCTACCGACGGCGGCGGTCTGAGTGCCAGCACACAGGTCAATGTCACCGTCATCGATGTCAACGATCATCGTCCTGTGTTCGAGCGCAACTCCTACTCTTTCACACTCACCGAGGCCAATTATACGCGTGCTCCGCTCAAATTAGGCACCATCAAGGCACGCGACGACGATCTAGGCGCCAACGGGCGCATCGAATACTTGTTACTCACACCTGACTCTGATGCACCACTCACCATCACCAATGCTGCCGCTGCTACTGCTGATCCATCTGTGTCGTCCACTGCTGACTCCGCCTCCGCCTCGTCCATCGCAGCTCAGTTCAAATTTCCCATCTCAATCGACGTGCACACGGGAGAACTATTTGCACGTGCGCATGTGGATCGCGAACAACGCGACTCCTACTCCTTCAAAGTGATGGCTGTCGATGCGGGCGAACCGCCGCTCAATTCTACAGTCGATGTGATCGTCAAAGTTAAGGACGTCAACGATGAGCCGCCCCGTTTCTACACCGACCCATATCTTGCACTTGTGCCTGAAAACTTGGACCCCGGACACAAGGTACGCTCCCCAACTCCATCTCCAAATAAGGTTGCCTCATTCTCTCTCTCTCTCTCTCTCTCTCTTGTTTTTTTGACATCTGTGTCGCATTAGTTCTCGCACTCAATTCGTACTCGTCAGCATTATGTCGATATCGAACTCGAACACGACAGAACACACAAATCCAGGTCACTCACACGCGTTTTGTGTGTCACACACGTGCACTGTCCTACTGTGACCCGCAGCTATGTTCTCCTCTGACCTGACCTGACACACTTTTGTTCGCTTGCAGGACTCGCATGAGGCTGCTGAGCTTGTCTGCAGATAACAGCACTCAAAGTACACTTTCGAAACACAGCACTGCTGCGCCACAATTGGCCGTTACCACATCTGCAGTTGCAGTCAAATGCAAACTTGAGCCGTGCGGTTCAAGGTTCCTGCAGTGCAGCAATGCGTATTGGTGCGGCATCTTGAGTCGAACTCAAACTCAAACTCACACTCACCACTGTAAGAGATAGTGTTGCAACTTTAAATGTGTGTGTGTGTGTGTGAGCGAGGCTCAAGATGACTCAAGTCTGACTGCCGCTGCTGCTACAACATTGTAGATTGCACAGCATTGCATTGTGAGCTGACGCGCGGAAGGTTGCATTGTGTGTATGTGAGTGTGCGTGTGTTCGTGTGTCAGTCGGCAGCTAATCAGGTCAGTGACAGCACCGATTGTTGGTCGTCGACAGTTGGCGGCAAGTGAAAGTGGATTTTGAGGCCATTGATTTCGGTCAGTGGAACGTAGAATTGGATCATTGTCTCTGTCACTGTCTCGATTTGGCCTATTTTCCATTCACTCACTCACTTTCTCTCTCTCTCTCTCCCTTCAACTCAAACCTTAACCTTGCACCCAATAACTTTTCAACTGTTATTGTTGTTTTTGTTCTATCAATCGATGATTGCTCCCGATCATCGATGGTTCTGTTGATCTGTGTGTATCTACGACGAGTTCACGGTCATCTACGATCTTCACTCTAACGTTTACAATCACCTTCTCTCTGAACCAATAAAGGTAACACAAATAGCTGCGTTCGATCCGGACGCCGGCGAAAATGGCCAAGTGTTTTATAAGCTCGGCGAAGGACACGACGGGAAATTCTACATCGATGGCAAAGATGGTACAGTGTGGACATTGGCTAGTCTAGATTATGAGACGAAAAATTTCTACAACATTACTATCGTGGCTTACGATCGGGGCCAGCCATCATTGAGTTCGAGCGCCAAATTATGGATCACAGTGGCCGACATGAACGACGCTGTACCCAACTTTGCGAAGGCCGTCTACACGCTCGAGGTGGCCGAGAATGCCAAATTGGGCGACACAGTGTTTGTGATGAACGCCGGCAAGGGCGCGTTCAAGTACTCGTGGCATGCCAATGATTCGGGTGCCACTGACACGTTCACGCTGGACGCCACCAGTGGTGCGATCAAATTGGCCGCTCTACTTGACAGTGTGCAACGAAACCATTACCGATTGACTGTGCGTGCTCAGGACGAAAGCGATCCGCCCAAATTCGACACAGCCGAGCTCAATATACTCGTGGGCACCGGACAAGGTGTACGTTTGTTCGCCAAGCGCGTCTACGAAGTCAGCGTGCTCGAGAACCAATTGGCACCCTTAATGCTTATCGATTTGAATGCCACCGACGAAATCATTCATCAGCCGGTGCATTATTCGATTGTGGGCTCCGATTATCGAGGTAAGTTATCGAGCTCGGCAACATGTGGCTCGGCATGTGTGAGCTTACTAGCTAACGTATTTTGAATAATGGTGAACTAACATTTATTTTTTCGTCGTCACCACAACTTGACCACAATTTGTCCAATTGTACAATTGTCTGTCTGCCTGCCTGACTATTTGTAGGTCTGTTCCGAATTGACTCCGACTCAGGACGCTTGTCGGTGGTTCGTAGCTTGGATCGCGAACGTCGCGACACTTACACACTCAAAATCAAAGCCGAAAATCAGGCCAGCTTGAGTGCGCGCCAAAAGCGTGACACTCTCAATGAGCGCTGGTCGTCGGCAAGTGCGTCGGCACAAACAGGTGCTGGTGGCGCACACGAGCACCAGCACCAGCAGGTGCTAAGCACCAATCGCACTCACAACACGGAACGATTGTTGAGTTCGTATCATTTGGCGTACGACGAAACATTTGTCAGCATCACAGTGGACGATGAGAACGACAATGTGCCCGTGTTTGTCAATAAAAACAAGCCCATTGTTACGGCTGTCCCACTGGAAGCGACGTTCGGTTACGAGTGTGCACGCGTAGAGGCGCGCGACGCCGACTTAGGCCTCAATGCTGCCATCAAGTACGAGATTGTGGCGCGTGGCGACGATGCGTCATCGAAATTCTACTGTGATCCAACGACAGGTGTCATACGAAGCATGGTGAACTTTGCACTAGACTCAGGGCGCGTGTATCATTTCGATGTGCGCGCCACTGATCGTGAGGGCGGCACCAGCACCAGCAGCGGCAACAACTCGCCAGGCTCGCCGACCACGTCCAGCGGCGGCGCCACTCCCACAATCGACGCCAACTCGGCCACAACGTCTGTGTTTGTGCACGTGCTGGCTGAAACTAAAATGGTGCTCATGGTCACCGACACCGAGCCCATTGTCATGGAGAAACGTTCCTCGGAAGTGATCAATTATCTGAGTAATGTTACTGGGTTCGATGTGAAATTGGCCAAACTGGAGCCACACATCGAGGGCGAATCGCCAGAGCCATTCAGCACGGACATGTTCTTGTACGGTGTCAATCCGTCGCTCAACAGTATCGTAGACACGGAAACATTGCTCAATGTGTTCCGTCAATCGTCGCAAACGATTCTATCGCAATTGCATCATTTCAAGATACGTCGCATCCAAGGTGTGATGGTGCAAGAGAAGATCAGCCAAATGGGCGCCACTGAGATTGCAATCATTGCACTCAGTTCCATCATTTTCATTGGCTCCATTTTGGCCATTGCAATGCTGTGCTCATCGTGTAAACAAAAGCGCAAACTCGAACATCTGACCGCCGGCTCCTCGTTAGATGGCTCGCCCAGTCAACAATCATTGTGGGACAATCATCATCAGCAACAGCAACATCATCATCGAGCTGCTGCGCTCTATAATCACGCGCTATCTAAGCAATTGGTCAGCACACAGCAGCACATGAGTCTGGCCAACAGTGTCGCACATCAGCTGGCGGCCGGCCAAACGTCAGCCAATTCGACGACATACTCGACTACAGGTGACGCGGGCGCCAACAGCAGCGAGTACGTCGATTCGCTCATCTCGTCCTACAAACACCGAGCTTCGTTAGCGCACGCACACTTGTCGCCCGGCGCCATTGAACACGCCAGCTTGCAACGAGCCCACAACAATCACAACAACAATCATCATCTTCATCATCACCAGCAACAACAACAACAGCAGCAAGTGTTGTACGCGACCGCTGGCCGACCCTTGGCCGCATTACCGGCCTGTCTGCCTCCCAAAGCACCTGTCAGCCAGACGCACACTTCCGGCAACAGCGACACCACGGCGTTGGCACACACCGGAAGTAGCAGCGGACGCAGCTCGGCCGCCGACATCGGTCACGCACATCACAAATCGAGCACACTTAGTTCGACCAACAAGCGATTGGGTCGCCGCTCGTCGGCAAACAACACTATGGCTAAGGGTGACACTAAGGGAGGCCAAGAATCACTGATTCACGACGAACACTTAGCGCCGCTCGACATGGCTAACCTGAACGAAGCGTTCAAAATGCAAAAAGCACACTTGCGCAATGCACCACAACTACCAGCACATCAGCAACATTTGAACCCGCATCGAACTAGCGAATTGCGTGATGTTTCAATGGACGACGTGGACGACATTCACGACGACGATGACGACGACGACGCTCAATCGTTGTACAGCGGCACCTCGTGGTCGTCGGACGATCGACACGGCCCACAGCGTCGTATTGTTGGATCCTAACACACTCACACACACACACATACACATTCGATAAATGAAACACCAAAACTTGATTAGTATTTAGCGACAACTACGAATGTTTTATTTAAAAATTTTATTGATTTGTTTTCACACGCCCACAATGAAACTACTTTGAGCAATACTTTTTTGATTGCTCCTTTGATAACAAGCTTGTCAAATGCATCATGTAAAAATGGAATGACTTTTCTATCGCTTGAATGTCACTCGCTTGAATTTTGTGCATGCTTCACTGTAGACATTTTCATCAAATGAACTTGGCCGATCGAAAATTCAACTCGAGATGAACGACGATGTGAAGAAGAAGGGGAAGAATGAAGGAGAGAAGATGAAGAAGGATCAAATAAAACTAAATTACTACACACAACTCATCATTAGTCTGTCTTTTTTTCTCGCTTGCTCAAGTGTTTTATCGTCAAGCTCTGTGTGATATCGTTCACTTTTTTCACCTGTGTCACTTGTTAAATCAAAAAAACAGCAGCAGATGCGATTCGGTTTGTTCTGTTTCGTTTCGTTGATATGTCACTGGCAGGTGCATCACTAACGCTGGCGTGTTGATCGAAGTTGAACCGTTGAGAGTTAACAGCGGATTAAGGAAAGCAATCAAGCGTTGTATTTTGATTTTATTCAATTCAATATTTAATCAACACACAACTTGTTTGTTGTAACAAGTCAGCAGTGAAAATTTGTCAGTTGAAATTAAGAAGCTTGTGTGTTAAACTAACGCTGCATTTTGCGTATCGTTTTTGTCAATATCAGACTCTCGTTGACTTCTATTACCTTGTCATCGCCATCGTCGTCGTCGCAGTTGTCGCCATTCACAACAAGCTGCTTGTGTAATGAATATTGTTGCGAATAACAACCAACGTGCAATGAAAATAAAAATGGAAATGAAAAAGAGAAAGAACAAGAAGGAAAGAAGCTTACGCTTGAGTTGCCATAACGATATTTGTTTGTGAAGACTGGCGTTCATTTAGAGTGACACACAGGCAGAGGTCGCAATCAGCTCCTTCTCTTGTCACTCTTACGAGCTTCTTGGCCAACTTTTAATTGCAGCTTGCGCCGAGCACATCATATCACATAGCTCACGTTCATAGACGCGTAAGCGTGTGATAATATTGACTGCACAAATGCTAACTGCTCATTTATCAAGATAGCACAGTGTTCATGCCAAGATTGTTGTTGGTGCTTGATTTTCGAAGGAAGCATCACAGAAGCAAAGCAGCAAAAGAACAATACACACAGACGAACAGACGAACGAACGTAAGAACGAGCGAGCAAAAATACTGACGCCGCTCGACTGCTGTATAAGGCAAACTAACAACACAAGAGCCACAAAGATTGTTGGCCAAACATTGTTTTTTCTCTGGCAATGTTTGTCTGCTGAATCAAGTGATTCGTCTTTCACTTCTTGAGCATTTCCATTTGTAGTTTGCGTCCGATTAGATCGGTGTCGAGCGTCCAATCGAGAATTGTGAGGATTGTGCGTCAAATAGGATCATTGATTGATTCATTCTCATTTGAGGACAAGAATCAGTCACGAACTTTAAAGCAAGACAGAACACCGTCGATTGCAGATCATCATTCAGCAGCAGCAGCAACAACAACAACAACCAGAAAGACCGATTGCCGACGAGAAAATGACAAACGAGAAATTCAAAGGTCGCTTGGTGACGCTGTCGGCGTTAGCGTTCGTGCTGTTTGTCGGTGCGTCGCGATGCCACGCGCGTAAACGCGAATGTCGTGCATTGCCCAAGCCCAACTACGAATTGTACGGCACCAAGACGTTGTATCAGCGCGCGTTGGACACGTTGAACGAGGCGGCGACAGGTGCCGAAGGTGGCATCAAATTGCCGTCGTCGTTCTCGAACGAATCGTTGCGCGACGTTCACAACGAGCTCGAGCATCACGGTTGTGAGCCAATTGTGTTGTATTTGATGAGCCGGCACGCAGCTCGATACCCGGACGGCGACGACATTGAGGCGCGCAACAAGCTGGCGCTCCGATTGCAACGGCACGTCGAGAAGTTGGCCGCATCTGAGGCGAGAAATTCCTCGTGTCTGGTGCGCCGCTTGTCGAACATTCGCAAGTGGCGAGCAACAATGAGCGCCGAGCAAGACAATTTGACGACGAAAAAAGGACACGACGAGCAGCGCGAGCTCGGCAAACGAATGCGCGATTTGTATCCCGATTTGTTGGACGCACGCAAGTCGGACATTACTGTACGTACTACGGACAAATTGCGCACGGTACAAACGGCGCGCGCCTTTCTTGAGAGCGGCGTCGCCCATTTGGACATGCAACAGTTGCTCAATGCAAGCGGAACTCTGCATTCTCGATCACAGTCGAGACGTAGCGGCAAAAAGCTGTGCCCCTTGGACTCGTTGCCCGACGACGACGTCACCGACGACGACTACAGTGTGGACAAAATACGCAACAACACGTGCTACCGATTGATGACGAAAGCGTTCAAAAGTGATCTGTTGGCGTTCCATGACGCGTGCGAGAAAATGGCCCTCGCGTCAGGCAAACAATTAAAAAAGTTACAAAACTCAAAAGCCAAACAATTGGAACAGCAAATCATGGGCCCAATCAGTGAGCGTGTCAATCAGCGTCTCGCATTCCCCAACACAACAATCACTAGTTCAGGTGATCAATCAACACCAATTGACGACAAACGATTGAGCGTAGACGAAGTCAGTGAGCTGTACGAGTTGTGCAAATTCGAGCAAGCCAACGGACAACAAGACAGTGTGTGGTGCATGCTGTTTACGCGCGCCGAATTGGCATTGCTAGAGTACGTCGAAGATGCCGACGATTATTTGAATGACGCACATGCACTCGAGCACAATTCACAAATCTCGTGTCCCTTGATTCGAGACATTGTTGAAAAAGTGTCCGCTCCCATTTCAGGCACAGACGACGAGAACAAGCAACAACAACAGAGGGGCCACTCATACTTGTACTTTAGTCACGCAGGTGCGGCCAAGCGAGCCGTCACAGCTCTTGGCTTGTTCATTGACCCCGACAGTTATTCCAATGAAACCATCGAGCGAGTGTTGGCTGATGCGTCGCAAGTGCCATTGGAACGCGAATGGCGCTCTTCGTTGGTGGCCCCTTTTTCGGCCACTGTCACACTTGTTGTTTACAATTGCCCAGCAGTTCATCCTAAAAGTCCCAAACGCAGCGGCTCTCAATCACAATCGCATGCACACTCACATTCGCACGCTCATCATTCGGCCATTGTCGACAACACCGACAACACTGAAAATATCAGACACAAACGAGCGCACCCGAGCGGCTTTAAACTGGTGGCCGCAGTCACAGAGCGAGCCGTGATATTGCCCGGCTGCGAGGGTCCTGTTTGCGCGCTCGACAAGTTCATCAGCTATCACAAATCGACAGCCGAAAATTGTGACATCGAGCAAGTGTGTCGTCGGCTCCAACAGTAATCGTCCCTCTTTTCAGTCAGCTATGCTAACAATACTATATTTTAATGACACGTACAATAAAGAAGAAAATTAGCAGGATTACTGGGTGCACAGAGCATCGAGTGCTTAAGGATTCCAGTTGGCTTCGAACAATGAAAAACAATGAAAAGCTGATCATGTGACGCTATGCGCTTGAATAAGACAGTGTGTATTTTTATTCGCGTGTGTGTACGTTACTCTGTTAATTGCTGCTCAGCTCTATCAGGATCTACCACTTTGATTAGATCGCTTTCGTTAGAAACGATTGGCACCGGCTCGTTAGGAATCATATGGCTTCTGAGATTAATGTGAAAAGGGAAGCACAACTGCTTAGGGTCATCGATGTCTCGATCCTTAAAGCCACTGACTCTGAGCTTCATTTCATCTGTAAACACTAACTGCGTTTCCTTGATGAAGTTGGTCTCTAGGTGTTTGTTCTCGTTGACAATGTTGTAATTCACTGCTGGATCCTTGGCCGAACCTCTACCACGATTCGATCTGGCTGATGCACGCGCTGCCGGATTGGGACGTGATCTAGGACCACCACGACGTGTCATAGAAGTTTTATTGGACGCCGGTGTATTATCATTTTCAGCCTTTCGGCCCGGTGCCTTCTCTTTATTTACAGGGGAGGTACGCAATTTCACTTTGAGTGGTTGCGTCCGTTTAGGTGGCGGTCGAACCGACAGATCATTTGAAGTCGAGGCCTCTTCAACGTTTATCCCCACAACAGCCATTGGAGCTGATATTTGAGATAGGGACAGGCCGCTACCCTCATCCTCGATAGGAAAAGTAAGCAGTGTCGATCGTCTGGGGGTCTGTTTAGTTTTGGTCCTCGCTGAGGGGGCAGCGGTCGGTTTGTCGTCTAAATCTACAGTAGGTGGAATATTTTGTTTGACGAGGCGAATCTGAAATGGAGTGCACAGCCTTATTAGGGTAGCCATGTTTGAATCACCATTAGTGTTAGTCAATGAGGTAAGTTCGGTTGTGGGCGACTGAGACTTTATATGATCGTTTTTTGGTGGCATTATGACTGAGTATAAAACAAATGTCGATATAAAAACAACACAGTGAACTTGGCGAATAAAAACGACTAGAAGGGTTCAAAATACGGCAACATGAAAATTCGTTCGCCAAAACAGAGTATGCGCAGTACGCGACACTTTGACGCGCGCAGTCCGAATATCTAAATGAGGCGTGAAGAACTGACGCTTTCACGCCAGATGTCGCTGGCACTCACTCAACTGTGCCTGGGCTAATCTCAGCATGAGCTGCACACATCTGGTGTCGATTTGTTGATGTTAACTGTCGTAAAGGGTGCCCACGACTTAAACGCAAAAACAAATAAAAGAAGCACAGATGACTGTGCCTTCCAGCAGTGCATTTTCGAGCTCCCGTTGACTTCTATGGCAAGCATATCATTTTCACTGAGACATAGTAGATTTTTCCAAGATTTTGCACTTTAACAGCTATGATGTTGAATTTCTCGCTTCTCTTCGGTGTAATTATGGCTCTACAACCTAATTTTGCTTCACTGTTTAGTCAGTAAGATTCGAATCTCATGGTATCTGTTGAATGCAAGAAGAGATGAACGCAAGAGCACTTCGCGACCATCGGATGAATTCATCTTGCGTTCAACAGATATCACGATATTCTAATCTTACTGACCAAAAAATGAAGTAAAATTAGACTATTGTGGTGCCGTAGAGTGTAATAACGATGTGAACATATGTGAACGCAGGGTAGAAT
>JAIFTH010000338.1:0-33644 GCA_019968535.1 Fragariocoptes setiger
ACACACACACACACACACACACACACACACACACACACACACACACACACACGAGTACTCGAGAACATTGCCAACCGGAATGCATTGCGTGCGTCGAAAGTGATGTGAAATTGTGTGCGTGAGTGCTGTGTGAGTGTGGCGCCAAGGTCACAACGCAATTTCCAGCGTCTGCTTCACAACCAACTATTCTTCGTAGATCGTACGTGAATTTCGTAGTTGTAGTTGCGTTAACTGTTGTTGTTGTCAAGATACCGTTGTTGTCGCTCCCTGTGTTGTTGTTGTTGTCGCTGTAGTGTGCGTGTGTCAACGACTACTAACTCTAACCAAGTGGTGTGTGAGTTGTGTCTGCCTGCCTGCCGTACGTGAGCAATTGAGCGAATGCATGAATGGGTGAATGAGTAACCACGACACCCGGCACTTGTGCGTCATTATTGCGATTCGCGACCCATCACGTTGTATGTGCGCAATCTGCATGAGCTCGAGTGTGGTGTGGTGTGTTTCTCGCCGCCAACTCCAATTCGGTTTTCATTATTATTAGGATTATTATTACTGTTGTTATTGGTATTAGTATTATTGCTTATTACAGTTGTCGAGTACTCGCAAACGACGACAACTGTATTGTAGACTTGGTCGGCTAGATCTCGGCGAATCGTGCAAATTCCACGAGACGAAAAGAGATGTACGCGCCCCGCGCCCTGCAAACGAGCCAAAGTGAACACACGGCGATGCGGGCCATTATACTTGAGTGAACATTGCTCGCTTCCATTGTGAACCATTCAGCAACCATGATTGCAATGAACGTTGATCGACATTGTTGGACCCCGCGCTATTTTCGAGCATCAGCTCTTTGGCTAGCTTGCTCGCTTTCTCGCTCACTTGCCTGAAAATTGTCTTGACAACACTCACGTACTGCTGTATGCTCATCGTACAGCTGCCGTACATTTCATTTAGGTTGCCTGTTGACGTCAGCTGACTCAATTATTGGCAAACGCTTGAGCGCCAATTGTTGGCAAGCTTTCACTCACTCATATTGGTTCTCTCGAGCTTTTGCTTGTTCATTTGCTCTTCGTTATTCGTTATTCGCTATTCTCCATTCGACAGTCGTCGTTAGTTGCGCCCGCATGCATGTGCGTGTATTCGTGTTCGTATTCGTACGAGGCCTAAGTAGACAAAAGTAAGCTTACTATAAACATAAAATGAACGTTCCAACTGCGAGAGGTTAAATAAACGTCGATCTCAATTTCGAAACATGCGATTCATCTGTGTGTGTGAATCCGCATCAGCATCAGCATCAGCATCAGCATCAGCATCAATAAAGAGATGAACAGCAGCAACGATGACGAAAAGTTGTGATGATTAGAATGCAATTGCTCGCTATGTCGAACTATGCGCATTTCTTCAGCATAAATAAAGATCGCTCAAACGCTTGCCTTGTTAACACTGAGTGTCTAATTGCTACTTCGAGTTATTTCAAATTGCTCTATATCATCTCACGTATAGATAAGCGTGCTAACGTGCTAGATCGACACTAACTAATTCAAATGTTTCGTGAGATATTATGAAAACAATAGGGGAGCAACAATAGAGATACAGAGTGGACAACACATACAATCACTTCGCAACTTGTTTTGAGTGTCACAACTAAGCGCTGTTTCACATCAACAATGCTGATGTGATTGTTGTCATGTGATCACAAGTCACACGGCAGTCAATGTATTAGTAAGTCAACGTACCATAAGAGAGTGTGTGACAGTTTCAGCGACGTGTGTCAACGCATGACACGTGCGTACAGAACAAAGAATCAAGATCAAACGCGTTTGCCTTTTGATTTGAAGTCTCAAGTCGTTGTTTTTTTTCGCGGTTCTTTAGATTTCATTGTTGTTGTTATTATTATTGTTATTATGTTTACGTTTTCAACGCAGATAAAATGAACTTTCTGGCAATCGAGCACATCTCACCTCATCGTGAAAGCTTATCAAGTTTTCCACGATTCCGACGAACATCTGACGAGAGCTTTAAACTTCGCGAATCTTTATGCAAGCTTCATAAAGTTGTAAGAGGAAGGTAATGACTCTGTATGAGCATGTGGCGCATGCTCATACACAAGAGGCCCAATTCCAGAATACGATCGGAGCAGACAGCAATAGAGTTGAGGGTGATACCAATAGTCTGCTGACACCAACACTGATACCGATAGTAGCTTAGCATAGCATGTTGGCTTCTATGGTTGAACTCAAATGACGCCACTCAACTCGTCTCGTCTCATCTCGATTTCATTTTCATTCTCGTTGCGCATGGCTTACTAAATGCACGACTGGGTACAGTGACAGTTGAGATAGTTTAGTTTTGTCAAGTTTATCTTAGGTTAACATTAGATTCGATCCGATCCGATTCACGTTAGTCCAGTTTAGCCTGATTAAGTTTAGGGAAGCTGGTTCCACAATGAATGTCAGTTCAACTCAGTCCTGCTCAGCTTCAGCTCAAGCTCAAGCTCCAGCCCACGCTCACGTTACGTCAAGACAGCTCAGTTCACATCGAAGAAAGCAAGAGGCCTCCGTTTGTTTGCTTACTCGCAGTGTTTGTGCTTGCTGTCCGATCTAGCTGACTCGCTTGCTCTTGGCGCTCACGTAAGCTCATTTGGAGCTTGCTAGAGAATTTTGAGTGCGTGTGCCGCGAACGGCACTGTACTACTAGTATGAGCGTGTGCCTCACACTAGTGAAGCTGAACTGTGTGAGGCTAATACTGTGGCCTGAAGCCGAGTCTAAGAGTCGATCTAAGAGTAGCTTGCCATCTGTGCTGCTGCCTCTACATTGCTGGCCTCTTGCGAGTCTGCTCGCGCGACTATTCGTCACAGTGAGCATGTGTGTCTATTCGTCTGTCTGACTGACTGACGACTGGCTGACTCGTGAGTGAGTGAATGAGTGAGCGATTGAATGAGTGACTCGTCTGTCTTACTCACTTGCTGCTCACAAACTGACTAGCTTTCATATGAGCTCGCTCTCTAACCACACTCCACGTAGAACGATAAAGAGAAACTAGCATGACTGAAACAGTGAGAGTCAGTTTTAGTTCGGCTTCAACATCAACATCAGCAACGGCACCGGCATCGGGTTCAAGCGTGAGCACGAACGCGAGCTTTAGAACGAATCGAGCGAGGGATCGAATTTATTTACGAATACATAGGCACGCACTCACACAGACAACTCGCTGGCATCAATGCTAGCTCTCACACATACACACACGTACAAGCAATACTAGATCTAGCCAGCGAGAGAGAGAGAGAGAGACTTGCAGGCATTCATTCATTGCTTGCCATTGCCTGCAGCATGGACATAGCGGCGCGTAGCACATAGCACGCAGCACGCACCTAGCAGCACGCGCACACAAACGCACTCACAGACGCTCACACACGCACACATACGAACACGCGGCGAGGGCCGCGTAACCTTAGAATAGAGAATGACAAAGCTAGCATAGAGAGAGAGAGAGAGAGAGAGAGAGAGAGAGAGAAAGAGTAAAGGAGAAAGAGAAAAAAAGAAAAGAAAGGGGGCCGATACATGAGTAGTGCTCGCACACGCATGCACGCACTCATACTGTGCACTGTGTGCTCACAGCAGAGCGTGTGTAGCAAACAACAAACGTTGGCAAGCTCACCACCTGATCAGTTCAATTCAGTTCAGATCAGTTCGCATCACATCACGTTGCATCGTGTTGTACCGCATCACATAAAGTAACACAGCCCAGAGCAACACACAAATGTTATCGTTGTCGTCGTTTTCGTCGTCGTCGTCGTAGGCAGCTAGCTCGATTGGCAAACGTAGATGTTAGTAGTGCAAGCTTGCGAGTGGCACGCACGCACACGAATGAACGAGAGAACTAGCGAACGAACTCCTACACGAATGAACAAAGGCGCACACACACGCGACGAGCAAGCCCCGTTAAACATCTTGTCAAGTAGTGGCTGACTGACTGAGTGACTAGCTGCCGGCTGGCTAGTACAATATTGCTGGCAGTATTGCACGAGCACGTCGGCTGCATGAGTAAGTGTCGACGTCAACGAGGGCCAGCTTCAAGACTGCAACATTGACTGCAACAACGACACGCACACGCACACGCACATGCACACAAGCCAAGGCAAGACGAGACAAGACAAGATACTCGAGACGAGCAAGATATTCGCACTACTACCTTGTTTTGCTTGTGATGTGGTTGTTGTTTGCCGAACAGTTGAAGCCAAAGAACAGCGATAACCAGCGGCCAAGCTAAACGGGAAGCAAGCACGAAATACAACAACAAAAGCAACAAGAAACATGTTAGCCATGAAACATGCTTAATAACATGACAGAAATGAGAAGAAAACGAACTCGAAAAAAAGAAAGAACCAGCCACACACTAAATCAGAAAAAAAACACACATTGAAAACAATAACGAATGATACACGTTCTCTGACGTCTACCAATTGTCGAAGAATTGTCACATGACAATTTGAGGGATAGATCTCGAAAAGCAATAACACTACACATAATTACAAGCAGCAAACATCGTAAGCTTGGTTGGTGAGCCAACACTGCTGAGCTGTTCGTCGAATCAGTTGACGGCGCCGGTCAATGAGCAGCAGCAGCAGCAGCAGCAGCAGCAGCAGCAGCAGTGACCACCGTCCCGTTGTTTCCGTCTCCAAGAGGCCCACATAAACAAGCGCACACACTATAACGCAATTTTTCATTCACTCACACACTGTTATTGTTTTTGTTCATCACTAGATAATTTACATCACAACATAATTTCAAACAACAGCTCGATTTTATCCAACAACAAAATCTGACATGAACAATTGGTTCCAAGAACAACAGTATAAAGAAATAGAGCAACATTAGGCGACCACAACGACGAATTAATTGACATTGATAATTAAACAGACAGGCAGGCAGGCACACAAACAGCTTAAATTGCATTAATCGATTGAATCAAAGAAGTCGGTGGTGAAAAATACGAAACAGACGATGCCGAATTCGGCAGCAACAGCCGACAGTGGCAATGCAAACAGTGCAGCAAGTGCGCCATCCACGTCGTCGTCGTCGTTGAGCACCACATCGACGGCACGACAATTCATCGAACGACACGGCTTGCTCAACAAGCGTCGTGGGGCCGTGCGCCGGCGTCGCTTGCATCTGGTTTATGGGCACAAGTTTATGGCCACGTTGTTGAAGCAGCCAACGTTTTGTTCGCATTGCAAGGACTTCATTTGGGGTCTCGGTCACCAAGGCTACCAGTGTCAGGCGTGCACGTTGGTGACGCACAAACGGTGCCACCAGTTGGTGGTGACGCCGTGTCCGAACGGGCCCAGCGGTGCTCAGTATCGTTCGCGATACAGTTCAACGGGCGGTGGCGCTACTTCAACTGGTCAACTGGTGGCCATTTCGTCCGAGCACACTTCGTCCGATTTAAACTTTGCCACACTGCAGCATACCAGCGGCAGCAATGTTGTTCCAATCACTGCTGCCGGTGCGGCTGGCTCACCACGTCCGGATGCCATCACCAATTGTGATATGCAAGCACGCTTTGGGCTCAATTTGCCCCATGCGTTCGTCGAGTGGGACTTTAAGCGTCCGACATTCTGCGATCATTGTGGCTCAATGATCTACGGCCTGTGGAAGCAAGGCAAACGTTGCTCGCATCAGCACTGCGGTCTCAGTGTTCACAAACGCTGCGAGCCCATGGTGGCCAACAATTGTGGCGTCGACCAAAAGCAGCTGGCCGAAACGTTATTGTTGATCGGCAAAACGTCCAACATTGTGATGGGCGGTGCTCAGCAAGCGCCTTCATTTGGCTCAGCCACCAACAAGAACCGAACGCCAACACTAGTTGTAGACGCGCCCGGCGCCAACATAGTCCATGATACCCCTAGCACCACCGACAAAGGCGCCCAATCGTATCTCGCTAGCGAGCCCCAATATCATGTGAGCCTCGATCCCAATCATCACACCAACCAGCGCCAACAGCACGCGCACAGCAAATCAATGACGTCCAATTTAACGTCGGCGCTGCAACGGCTCGCGTTGCGCGGCGAACAGTCCAAGAAATTATCATTCAAGCATCTGTCGTCGTCGTCAGGCGGCTCGTCGTCGTCGTCGTCGTCCATGTCGGTGTGCGGCTCGTCGGATGCACAGTTGCATAATCGTAACGCCACCACACCGATTATGACGACGACAAGCACGAGTCTCACGGACCGCTTGTCGTCGTCATCGACGACCACAATTTCCAATCGATCACCTTCGGCCAACATCACCGGTGCGAGCACACAGAACAAAGCTACTGCTGCCACCAATGATGTCATCCGATCGGCCACACCTTTGTCAGGCACCAACAAGCATAAGCACAAACAACAAAAGCAACAACAACAACAACAACAGCAGCAGCAGCAACAATACCTGGGACCAAACAATTTCAATTTCATCAAAGTGCTCGGGCGTGGCTCATTCGGTGTCGTCATGTTAGCCGAACAAAAGTTGCCCAGCACAGTCCCGGCCGCCCTCGGCCTAGATAACAGTGGTGCAGTGCCTGAGGGAGGAGTGTTTGCAGTGAAAATTTTGAAAAAGCACGCCATCCTTGAAGACGACGATGTACGTTCCTCATCTTGTTCACCTATCAACTCACTCAATCTCTGTCATCTCTCTGTCTCAATCTATCTCTAATCATCTGGATCGGCTATCCGTCTAGATCAGCAATCTAATTCAATCGTAAATCTTTCCATTAAATTCACACTTAACAGGTGGATTGCACAATGACCGAGAAAAGAATATTGGCATTGGCCGCCAAGCATCCGTTCCTCACAGCGTTATATTGTTGTTTTCAAACACCTGAACGATTGTATTTCGTGATGGAATTTGTGAACGGCGGTGATCTGATGTTTCACATTCAAGAGGCGCGCAAATTTGACGAAAACAGATCGCGTTTTTATGCGGCCGAAGTGACGTTGGCGCTGATGTTTTTGCACAAACACGGTATCTTATTTCGCGACCTCAAATTGGACAACATTTTGCTCGACAGCGAGGGTCATATCAAGCTGGCCGGTGAGTATTATTTGAGCTCGATCTTTCTTTATTGTTATTCATTGTTTTGTTTTCATTATAAAACACAAACTGACGGACATTTTTTCCACTTCTCTTTTATTATAAAACTTGTCAGATTTTGGAATGTGCAAAGAGGGCATCTTTGGTGGCGCCACCACAAACACGTTTTGCGGTACACCTGATTATATCAGTCCTGAAGTGTTGCAAGAGCAAGACTACGGCCCATCGGTCGATTGGTGGGCCCTAGGCGTGCTCATGTACGAAATGATGGCAGGTGAGCAGCAGCGACATCAACAGTAGTCGTCACTCAACACAATTGCCACTCTTCCATTGACTATACCATTGATGTAGCAACTAATAATTACAATTCTCATTATCGTCAGGTCAACCGCCGTTTGAGGCCGAAAATGAGGACGATCTTTTCGATTCTATACTGCACGATGATGTCTTATACCCTATTTGGCTGAGTCGTGAGGCTGTGGCCATTCTTAAAGCCGTAAGTTGACTGCCGTTAGACGCTCAATATCGTTAGCACGCAATTATTAGATGATGATAATGATGATTTTTATCGCTTTTGCATAGTTTTTGACTAAGAATCCCACCAAACGATTGGGCTGTACAGTTGCCTTGGGCCGTGAACAGGCCATCCTGAGTCATCCCTTTTTCAAGGACATCGATTGGGTGGCGCTAGAGGCGCGCAAATTGCGACCACCGTTCAAGCCTAAAGTGAAATCGCGCAAAGACGTGAGCAATTTCGATCAGGATTTCACCAAAGAAGAGCCCATTTTGACGCCCGTCAGTGCAACAGTTGTCAAATCCATTGATCAAGACGAATTTCGCGGCTTCTCGTTCTACAACGAATGCTTTGGTCAAACGGACTACGTTTCGTTGACACGCACCGACAGTGGATTCGGATGATCGCATTCGCCATGCTATGCGCCCTGTGATAATAATAAAAATGAACAGCGGTCAAATTCTCACAATTCTCAAAATCTCTCGTTCGTCACAAATTGATGCAAAAAACTAAAGCTACAAACGAAATTGCCGATTGTAATTTGTTTATGAGTGCTTATGTTGCCATGTTATTGCAATGGAGATAAAAAGAGTCCCAGTCGTTTTTTGCGACCGGTGTTCGAGTATACTTTTGACGCCCAAATTATTATTCAGCTGCCACATTCTTTTCCCCATTCATTAATCAATCAAACAAGTCCAGCTGACTACGGGCCACAGAGTATTGGCAAGCTTAACAACGCAAGCCATGAGCATCATTATGTCGACGTCGGAATTCAACGAACATTATTGTAATGTTCGTGTTCACTTCAATCTGAAAATCATGCAATTTTCGAGAGTTGTTTCGTTTGAAGCCAAAGAGAAAACAAGTGCATTGCTTTTGCAGCAGCTTCCGGAGCTGCACTTGTCAAGCTTATGCTTTGACTCAGACCTATGCATGAACAGTGGTTGATTTTTTCGTTGATGCAGTCCACAGTGTGCGTGCCCGATTTTCTGGTTCACAACACTTGCACCCGTTTTATGAGTTGTAATTGACGATTGGCTGTTAGTTTGAGGCAACATATGACGTCGCTTTGCTAGCTTTATGTTTCTAAATCATTACCTTTTTTGTTGTATTTATCAAAACCATGAGGAACTCCATCAGTTAGTTAATGTATTTTTATTCTCTCATCTTCGATCAACTTCTGATCACACACGATCAAGCACACGCCACTCTTGACCTTGGTGGATTACAGGCGCGACCTTGGAATAATAATGAGCCAACGAATATCGCTTATGACTTTTGCTAACTGATTTTTTTTATCTTTACTGATTTGACATTTTTTGCCATTAAAAATGTTCGAGAGTAGGACGTCGATTTTCGCTCACCTGGCCTCATCAATAGTCAAATCTTGTCTCTTGATCATGCTGCTCAGGCAATCGACCACGGCCTCATATAAACTACAGGTGTTTCTATTGACGAGAACATCGCGCAACTGTTTGATGGCACCATTCCCAAGGATGGTCTTCACATGTGACCTTTTATAATCAAACTCTGCAACGTCTCTGAGCAGTCGAATCGCGGTTCTCTTCACTTCTTCATTCTCATGGGTTGCCAATTCGAACAGTCTCTTATCAATTCCTTTAGTCAAGACTTCCCCAATGAAATCGTCAAGGCCAACAACTGTTTTGAATAAGTCATCGCCAATGCGCTCAATTGCGTCCAAGATCTGGTCTATGTTTTCATTTTGCTCCAGATCACTCGTCTTTGTCGGATATATATTCCTTGGCCGAGACACTAAGTGAGCCGTACACCAAAATTATCGCGACACTCAGTAAAATTTCCTGTCTGATTGCCATTTCTTCACTGATCAAGTGGTCTGATTGCTCACCGTATTATTCACTTAAGTCGAATTGTTCAATTTGATTCAAATCGATTATCAATCTCGAAGATTGGTCACAAAATCTTGCGTTCTTTACTAGCTTCACATGCGTTCCAATGATTCAACATTCTCGATATTTCATCAGTTTCGATATCGATGCTTTTTATATATAATTTCTGTAGGCTTCGCATTCGCTCGCTGTAGAATTTTCCTCTTCTTTCTATGCTGCTGCTCCCGTCGCGAATTGAGACTTTCGAATGAGAAGCATGTTTCACTAGACCTGCAGAAATCAAATGCTCCACTTAAAAACAGAAAAATTCCTTTGGTTATTTTTTCTCACCTTTTGCTTGGCCAGAATCTCACTCAATAATTCGGCAATTATGGCTCCATTTTGCTATAATTTTTATTGCAAGATGGAGTAGGGATGTTCAATATTCAAATCCGTCTTCAACGAGATTCTGATCAATATCTTGGGTATCTATGCCTGATAGGCTTAAATTGCGCTCAATGAACCCACGCTGGAATGAAGCGGTTGAAATGTCGTTTCGGTATCGGTGATAATTCAAATTTCGTGAGAACTTATAAGCTTTGTCATCTCATAGTTCTCTTGCTTGAATTTAGATGCCTTTATATTTGGACTTTTATATTATTTTAACCCTAATTATGATGCAAGGAATGCCAGACGAATGGCGGCAAGTGCATAAAATTTTAGATTTAGTGCGATATAAAAAAATAATTTGTGGGGGCCAACTATCTCATGTGGAATTTCTGGTTGTGAGATGTAAATGATCGGTTGCATCATGATTTATCCGAGGAATCAAACAAAATCATGTTCGATTTGACATCGTTACAAGAGCGAGTAAACTCTATCGCCAGATTTCAATCGCCGCGCTGTATCGTCGAGTAAAAGCGGTCTTGCGATTCATTAGAGTCTAGTCGCTTGGGAGGGCAACCCAACACGCCAAGTACACTGTTCAGACACGATGCCGGATCCCGGACCGACTCCTAACGAAATTTTTAAATAACTTTGGACCATGTTACACTTTATTTATTATCAACTTTGTCATTAGCGTAACGGTATTGTCAATTAAACTTTGTATCGAGAAAACTTTGGCTACAAACATATGCTATCAGGATTAAGCAGACATTAACAATAAAAAATGTGCCGTGGTGACCTAGACGGTAAGAACCGGACGATGACAAATAACTTGGAACGTCGCAAGCGGGCGGACAGACAACATTTGGTGTCTCATCGAGTTGTACTTCGGCCTCGCTGGAACCAAATTTGTTGGTGGCACGACACACGTATGTGCCGTACTGTTTCTTTTCCACTTTTTTCACCCGTAACGTTGTGTGTGAGAACTCGTTTGATGTGTCGAACACAGACACCATGTAATGTTGATTGTCGTTTAGCTCTTGTCCGTCTTTGAGCCACACAATTGAGGGCGACGGAAATGCCTCCACGGTACAATGCAAATCGGCATCATATTGCAACGCCTGCTCGTATCGTGGCTGACCAACATGCACAGTGGGTCGAAATTCTACTTCAACACTTATGCCGCGCCTCGCACCGGGCGAGACACCATTATCAGCCACACAATAGTAGGTACCACGATCGTCTTTTGTCACATTGTGCAATGGCAGCTGATTGCCCCGATAAATGGCCACTCCACCGGCCACCGGAATGAGTTCGTTCTTGTTGCGGCGCCAACTGATCGTGGGCTGCGGAAATCCATTGGCGAAGCATGACATCATTAGATTAGCCCCCACAGAGGTAATAACGCTACGCGTACTGTTGTCCGATATCGTGGGAGGTATGCGCACAAAAACATTGGTTTTGGCCGACTTTGGCGAATTGGTACCCGACACTATTTGACATTGATATGTGCCAGCATCGTTCTCATTTATCTGGTCGATTCGTAACATATACAACGAGGTACGTTGATCGAACGTACTGTGAAATCTATTGCTTGGCACGTCTAGACTCGTACCACGCGCTATGGTGGTTGTTCGTCGCGGCCACGATTGACTGTCAGTCCGCGTCCAACCGATTGAATAACCCTCGTTGTCTATGATGCTACATTTGAGCTCTAACGTGTCGCCAATATTGACAATCTGATCTTTGGTTATGAATGTTATGGTGGGCGTATTGGCACATGCTAGCAGACCGCACGAAACTGACATCACAATTACGATTGTGATACGCGTAGTCCAACGCATGCATGTAGATAGTGAGTACATGTTGTTGATATTATCAACAATGAGTCTCTTGGGCTCGATCGTGGTTTGGTCTTCGCTATTTTTAGTGTAGTGGCCTGATAGTGCTTTTTTAGATTCAACGAACGGTCGTCTAGCCGTCGATTGTGGCCGGTCGACCCATCGAATCGAATGACCTGACATTAGCTTATGACACTAATTGGTTCTGTTGCCTCCCTTTCTATCTTACTTTCGTTCCTTGGTGTTTTCTGTTACATTCGACAGTTTCTCCAGATCGTCTTTGTAAATTATCGATTGAGAATCTAATATTTCTGATCAACAGGTGTTTGTAGGAAATGATTGCTGTAAGAATGTGTAATTCAATTGATTATACAACAAATGTCGTTAACAATATCGATGATCATTGTTGCGATGTGGCTCCTGTCATGGAATAAACTGGATTTTCGCGTGGTTTTTGTAATTGCTATTCAGAATTAGTAGATGGATGAAGTAACGTGCAAGTCGGCAAAATCAAAGATGTTTTCTGTAAGTGTAAACAACGAATTTGTTTCAATAATGATAATGATGAGAATGTGAGTCCCATGACCATGTTGCTATAAACTTAATGTTGTGTTTTAAATTGAATCGGAGCAAATTTTTCAGTCTTGTAAATCGTTCATCCAACTGTTGCCAATATGCAACACACGATGATGCGCCACGAATATACTGCAACAAACTGTGGCAGCTTGGAACGCAACAATACCATAATTCATGCCATTCGGTTGGCATTGCGAACGCTGACCCGATCCAACCACGCCTCGCATCCCGTCTTGCTGTGCGTTAACCTGTTGCGCTTAAAAGACCTTAAACTTGTAACGGCATACCGTGGCTCGATTGTATATGACTTACATCATTCACCAATTCATATTACCTGGCGCCAATTACAAAAAGGAATATTCGAACGTGATTATTGCATAATAGTCATCGAAGCATGGAGATCGATGCGATTCTGTCATGACTCAATGAGATTCCATAGCTTAATGTTCTTTCCACAAGCTGTCAGAAGTTGGTCTTTAGATTGGCTATAACTCACGGAGTTAACAACCGACATTGGATTGGGACTTGCTTTTAGTACTTGTTTGATATCTTTGCTGACTACGTCCCAACAATAGATCTTGCCATCCTCGGATCCGCTGACAATAACAGAGTCATTCTTAGCCAATGCGATCTCCGTTTTGTAGCTTGCATTTTTGTGGCCTCGATACTCCGATAATAATTGTCCCGTCTCACGATCAACCATACGTACAATCCCATTGAGACTGCTCACCATAGAGTATAAAAAATTTTTACTTAGTTCAATAAAGTTCAGTGATGCGTCGAATCGATCGATGTTGAGTGAGCCCTTGCGGATGTCGTATTCTCGCATACAATTATCAGATGATGCTGTCAGGATAGAATGCCGATAAACTCGTATACAATTGATACAATCAGATGCCTCGTCGAGGCACTGAATAGCCTCCCAGCTCGAGGCAGCTCTTAGGTCGTAAATCTTGGCAGTGCCGTCCGTACTGCCGGCCAATATCACAGAAGATTCGTGTCCATAACAAACACACGTGTTTGGGGCCATATTACGAAAGCGGCGCAATATTTTGGCTGTTGCAACATCCCAGATGATGACACTGTTGTCTCGGCTACAAGACGCAATTTGGCTATTGTCATTTTTGGCTTGACAATCAGCCACTTCGTCTGAATGTCCTGTATAGGTGCGTAAAAGTAATTGCTTGTTGGCGCTCCACAATTTTACAGTCCGATCGCTGCCGCATGTCAGGATGTATTCTTCGCCAACTGTTGAGTTCAAAAGGTTCATTGAAGAATTTAGAGGTGAGCATGTCAATGTTAGCGTCTGTGTGATTGGCAACAGTACAGTCTTTATCAGATGGTTATCTCAAGTTTGAAGATCGTCGACAACAAGCTCAACTTACCATTGAATCTTGCACATCGGACAGCGCCCTGCTTACAATCGATAGTCACTGATGGCTTATCGCAAAACATTGGTGTCGCTTGTCGGAGCACACGTCATGAGCAATGAACAGAGTTGGAAATAATAATTTATCGTCCAATAGTGGACGTGTTTTTTGGGATTGTACAAAATTAATAAAGTTTATTAGACATAATGAGATTTGTTTCGGTTGGATGCGATTAGCAACACACACACGCACATACGGCAACGGACAAACAGCTGATTGCTTCGAGCGAATCTTTTCCAAGCATTGACCAATGCAAGCGGTTCGCTTATCGTGTCGTGCCATTGTGGCGCTTGTGCCACAATACGCGTGTTTGTCGAAACCTCTACAAACGCGATCAATTTGTTACAAGGGCTATTATTATATCCTAACACATCATCGAGATTATCAGACGTCTGTGTTCGAGTCGATTCAGCAGCATAATGTGATCACCAACAACAGTAGTAGGCGCCCTATGAGCTCAGGTCATGGAGGAAAAGTGATAAATTTCATGTTGGCTGACATCGGAGAAGGCATTAATGAGGTTATGATACGCGAATGGTTTGTGAAAGTAGGCGACACAGTCAAACAGTTTGATAGCATTTGTGAGGTTCAAAGTGACAAAGCTTCGGTGACCATCACCAGCCGCTACGACGGTGTCATCAGCAAGATCTATCATGACATCGAGAGTGTAGCCAAGGTGGGACAACCTTTAGTCGATATTATTCTAGATGATGGAACGTCGTCTTGTCAAACCACCAGTCCTCAGTCTAGTGAGACATCAGCAACTGCTCATCGGACACTTAAGTCTGAATCAGCACCAAAAACAATCTGGCCAAGATCTAGCGTAGAAGTCAATCAGCACAAGGAAACATCCAATGTGTCTCTTGCGTCGATACCAACCTTGCCGGCTGTGCGTCGTCTCGCCAAGGAGCGAAACGTTGACCTCAGACTTGTCAAGGCCACAGGTAAAGATGGACGTGTGACAAAAGAGGACCTGATCAATTTCTTGGAATCTAAAGAGAATCAGAGCGGCATTATCCATAAACAACAGCCGTCAACAGCGACGACGACAAAGTTACAGCAACGAATCAGACTCAAAGGTATCCGACAGGCTATGTTTAAGACAATGGAAGAGGCTCTGAAAATTCCGCACTTTTCATTGTCTGAAGAAATCGATGTCACTAGATTGTCTGAATTCATTCGTCGACTACGAAACAACTCGATGAACTCCTATTTACCAGAGAACTGTCCCAAAATTAATCATTTAGCATTCATGGTGAAAGTGTGTTCGATGGCCCTAATTCAGTACCCGCAATTAAACTCCATTGTCGAAACGGACAGCTCCGGCAACCATTTAGTCCAAAAACCTCATCATAACATTGGTATTGCAATTGACACAAGTGACGGCTTGGTGGTGCCCAACATAAAGAATGTTGAAACGCTGTCCGTGATCGAGATCGCTCAAGAATTGGCGCGCCTCAAAGATGCGAGTGCACAACTCAAACTGAGCCCACGCGATGTCACTGACGGTACTTTTTCAATCTCAAACATAGGTTCGATTGGTGGTATACGCGGATATCCGGTGATTATGCCGCCTCAGGTAGCCATCGGCGCAGTGGGTCGTATTCGTAGATTGCCTCGATTCGACAGTGACAGTGAAGACAACAGTTGTGTTGTGGCCAGAGACATCATCGAAGTGGTGTGGGCCGCCGATCATCGTGTAATCGACGGTGCTACAATGACTCGATTCTCGAATTTGTGGAAGGCGTATCTCGAAGATTCGGCCCTTATAACACTAGCCTTAAAATGATGTACATTCTAGGTTATTCTTGTGCCATAAATATTGATAAAAGCATATGATATGGATTAGATATTTAAATACGACAGCGTTAACGGAGATTTCACTGGAGAGCGACACAATCTTTCAAGACTTTATTTTGTTCACGGATTTTGTTCTTTTTCTTTTCTGTAAATGCATGACATTGCAATATCGAGAAGTTCCTGCGCGAATGCACAAAATCTCAACAATGTTCATCATCTCAATGTCGCCGAGGCAACTTGATGAAGCGCGCGTGTCTCGGCATACACACATACTTTCTGAAATTATCCCACTATCGTTGAATGCTAAATCGATGTTAACCGATTAATGGGCTTGACAGTTTAGCATTATAGTGTGTTCTTTAGTATCTGTTTCTTATTCTTATCCATTGATGTTTCGATTGACTGTCGAGAGCTTCAGTCAGTCAATCAGTCAGGATTTGCTTTGGGCGTTCGAGAGCGGTTAGGTCTATTTTGTTGTTTTTGTTCTTGTTTGTTCTAACAATACGTATAGTTTGTTATAGGGTCTTGTAACAAAGTCTTCTGTTTGTTTGTTCTGTAACAATTTGGTGACAAATGATCATGTTAGCAATGATGTACACATGTATTATCTTTGATTTTGTGTTGTAATGTACCACAAATTATGTCTTATCATTCGATATTATGTGATATAGTGTGTTGATATAGAGCTATTTTTGTTGCGATTCATACAATTTCGTTTCAACTTCACTTGTAGCTTCATTATCTTTTCGTGGATGGTGATGGTGGTGGTCGTCGTTGTCGCTTGGTTTGATGAATGACAAGAACACAACGGCAACAGCAGCGAAAACAAAAACAACAACAACAGCAATCGTTAACAGTGGCACAACTTTCCTGGTCAGGTCTTACTCTTCTAGTCTTGGCTAGTAGGCTGCCGGGCGCTCGTGGGCTCGTTTTACAATAGCAAGCTTGGAATTTTGATCGACAATTTTCAGGCCCTTGTAAGGCGGTTCACTGGTGCCGTGCACCATGAGACGCCACTCTTTGATCATTCCGCGATTTGGCTTGGCTCCAGGGCGATTGCCCGAGTCGAATTTGACTTCCAACGTCCAGGTGCCGTGCGGATTCTCGCCCCACGTTTGTGTGGTCATGAAGGGCCAACGAACGAAGCCGTTACGATGATCGTCGTCGTTGGCACGTCGATTCAGTATCATAGAGCGTGTGCCCATTGGTGACGTGAGAAACATTGTGACATCGCCGCGTCGCGTCGAGTTCAACGTTATGATCGCTTGCACATGTTCAATATAGTTTACCTCGGTTTTGGTGCCGCGGCACGCTTGCGTGTCAATGGTGATCTTGAGTGTGTCATCTGACGGTATTTCGTAAGTTCGATTCAGCGAGCCAGCGTCACAGTGATAACGTGATGGTACAGTTTTCCAAATTTTGGCCAACGCAACCATGGCGCCGGCATCCAATACACCGTAACCGAATAGGTGATTAAATTCAAGGCCGACACCGTTTTCGTTCCAATGAAAGCGACCCTTGCCGTCGTACAGCGAGTTACGTTTCGACGTCAACACAGTCAAATGTTGAATGTCTCGCCACGTGAGATTAGGATTCGCCTCGAGTGCGAGCGCGTACACGCCAGCCGCTTCTGGTGCAGCGGCCGATGTGCCCGAGTGCGTCTGGGTGCACCTGTCGTACAGATCGGTGGTGGCAACGCCGGTGTGAGGATCCTTGGCGCCGTTACTGAACGTAGACGCGAGTGTTGACGAGCACGATTCATCATAGTGCGCGTTCTCACCCGTGTTGATCGCCGAATTGATCGAAATGGTCCACATGCTAGCAGCGTAGCCGTCGCAGTTGCAATCGTCATCTTGGCCACCGTCGCCCGAGGCCCACACGTAGATATTGCCCTTACCGCGGCGACCCTCGTTGACGCCGCGCACAATGGCGCGCATCGTGGCGTTGCGCGGCCCGTCGACGGTGCGCCCGTTATCGGTGGGTCCCCACGACGCCGAATAGATGTCAATTAAATGCGGCTCGTGACTCATCGAATTGGCCTCAATGATGTCGGTCATGTAAGGCTGATCGAGCATACGAATGCCGGCAATCTTCGAGTTGTACGCCACGCCGACGCCACACACGCCGTTGTCGCGCTTCGAGGCCACCTCGCCGGCACATCGTGTCCCATGGCTATTGAACCAATCGTCCGTGTAACGCGGATACGGAAACTGATCGTTGCTACTGAAATCGTAGCTCGCTTTGGCGTCGTAATTGTCACGCAAGTCCAGATGCATGTAATCGACGCCGTCGTCCATGATGGCTGTGGTGACGTTGCGTCCGGTGTAACCTTGTGCCCATGCCGACTCAACGTTGAGATCGAGGCGCGGTTTGCCTCCGTTCTGGCCAACGTTCTTCAGTGGCCATTGATATTGAAAATACGGATCCGTGGGATCTTTGAACAATTGCTCGACACTCTTATTGCCATTGTTTTTATTCAGGTGCTGCTGCTTTTTGTGGTCTTGGTCATCGATACTGATTTTGTTAGTCGCTATTGGTGGCGGCTCGATGGGCAAGTTCTTGAAACCGCGCTTGTCGCGCTTGAACCCGGGCTGCTGCACCACAGTACGAATGTATGACTCACGTTTCAACTTTTTTGTCTGGGCAATGCTGCGCTTCTGACGATGTGCCATGGTTTCATGATAGAAATGGTACTCGTTTTTGGCACCCATCACGGGACCCAAATTGACGAATCCATTGCGCTTGGCGATCGCGTGTACGGCGTCCGCATCGTACTGATCATCGTGAAACTTGACCAAAAACGAAGGAGTAAAAACGATGCTATTTTCAAGCGGCTCCACGTACTCGCTGCTGATGAGTTCAGCTTCAACGTCGTCGATAATATCCACTGAGACGCCCAAACACACTAGCAATAACCACATAACGTATGCTTGTATGAAGCTCTTGAGCCAGGCCATTGGGTGGCCCGTGCTGGTGATGTTTCGACAAGAATGATAACGACACCGATTAATCTAATAACAATAGTAACAACAATAATAAATTCTTCCACACTACAGTGATAGATTATCGTTTCTATAGTTGTGGTATGCTATTCTCAAACATATCATATGTAACAATAGATTAATAATGGCCGATGATATGCCAACTTCTGACACCGCCAGTTTCTTTCTTTTTTCTTTCTAATGTCGCAACAACAGCACCAGATTGCTCACTCAATCGGTATAACAAGCTTGTTAAGCTTAAGCTCAAGCTCAAGCTCAAGCCAGCGCGTCAGGTGTACACTGAAGATGGGCACGCGCGCGAGCCAACCGCTTGCTTGTGTACGTATGTGTGTGTGTGTGTGTGTGCGTGTGTGGACACACAAATGAACAAGTGCAGCAAATCCAGCAGCTCGCTTAGCTAGCCAACTCGTGCTTCGCTGGCTAAGCAGTGAGCGCGTAGTCCAGTCACACGGCTCACGAAAACGTACTACGACCTTTTGAATTTTGTTATTGGTTTGTGTGCATGTGCATGTGCATGTTTATGTCGCGTGCGTGTGTGTGACGTCATTTCGAAACCTCTCAATGGGCGATCAATCTCATTCATAGTAACTCGTCGCTCAATTCAACATCATGGCTACCATACTGTGTGTGGCAGGTGATTTCTGGACAAGCTGTTTACAAGCTGCGTTAGATCAGCAAGCGCGTTGGGCTAGCCGACTAGTATGTTGTTCGCATATAATTGCAATGATAGCCTCACGACATCTCAAAGGTCCAAGACTAAAGGATCACGCTAGACATTGATGAAATATTGAAAACAGCCGATAGAATCTAATACATTTGACAGTTTCCGTAAAAAGTTATCGAGCTAAAGGGTTCATCGAATTCGGTACACATAATGCAATTATCAAGTTGCGAACTTGTAGATAGAGAACTTTTAATAATCAACATAGTCAATATTAGTCCAACTAAAGTTGACGCTAATTCGTGACGCTAACAGAGCGAGAGAGATAGAGAGAGAGATGACTGTGTGAAGAAGTTGTCAATTTACTATAAGCTGTCATCTATCAACGTAAAAGTAATGTCTGATCAACAGTCGGTGATCAAGATTTGTTAAACAATCAGAGGATATCAAATGCGATGTGTAGATAACTGCGATGCATACAATTGGCTATCTATTCGATGATAACACAAGTGTTATCCTATCTCACTGTTTAAGCTAACTTGGTTGTGAATTCATCATGTAGTACTAAGGTTCTCTAGAGGAGATTCACTCGGTTTCCTTCTTCTCAGATTTGGCCGGCTCGTTTGTGTACGATATGATTTTGTTGTAAAGACCAAATATCGGTTTATGAGGCTCCCCTAAGAACCGTTCCATTGAACTGAACGAGGACCCGACGGCACAGTTCCATTTCTTCTTAAGAAACGTCTTTTCGGGCATTTCAAATTTTGACTTTTTTGATTTGCTATCAGATTTGTCGCTATCTGTCGGCACGATTTTGTGGTAGTAGTACACAGTTTGGTTGAGCGTCCTTCCCCAGACGTCCTTCTGTTCTTCTATTAGTCTTTCAGGATCTTTGGTCCAAATTCCTTGATCTAGTGTGCAATATACGAAAGACATGGGTAATCCGACCCTGGTGGTGATATGGGATGATGAGTTATTCGTTAAGGTTACCATTTTGTACAGGATTGGTCAAAATTGATTACCGGCGTTGGCCGTTAGCTTTGCCCGTCACCAGAATCGAACGTTTACTTACCTGAAGGCTAATCTTAGAACCATCGTTTAGCAGGTCAATAAGGCTTCAAATTTGACTTTTTTATATTGAACAGTGCTCACGAGTCTCACAATTTGATGGCACACATCTGTTTAGAATCAAAATAATTGAAACAATAATAAACACATTTGTGTTATAGTGGCAGACACGCCCCATGGCAGATACCACACTGTCCTGCTGTTAATGTCTCTGTCTTTGTTGTTGTCCTGCACGAGCTCTCTAATCTCATAGTTTCTTTGGAAACATATGTCTTGGTTGTGTTTTATTTTTCTTTGTCGGATTCGATGGTCATCGATCATCGAAATTATTAGATTATTGAAATACATTACTCAATTTATGGATCCTAGGATTGCGACACTGTGTTGATCGACACATACCTATTGATCGATGTAGCACACAGTCAGAGTTGCACAATACGATTGTCTAACACACAAATACACAACCATGCCGAGATCTTGATCATCAACAAAAATATTGACCTTCTTCTTTAGGGATCAAGCTCTTATCATTATTGATAGACTGCATTATGAGTGATCGATATTATCACGGTCGATTAGATCGTCAAACGTCAGAGGATCGCTTGAGAGTCAATGGAAATGTAGGCGCTTACTTAGTGCGCGAAAGTGAACGCAAAGTAGGCTCATTCGTTTTGTCGTATTTAGGTTCGTCCGGCACCATCAACCATTTCAGAATAACTCACGTGTATGGCTGTTATTTCATTGGTGGGCGCAAATTTGACTCATTGCTCGATCTCATCAATTATTACACGTGCGAATCGGATCTGCTGCCCAACAATCAGCGTCTCATTCACCCTGTGTTGGCCCCTAAGCCGATAACACCACAAAGCAAACTGTTCATGGCCATTCTGCCTTACACTAAGCTGCCACAAACTGACGAGCTCAGCTTCAAGAAGGGCGACATATTGATATTGCAAAATGATCTCGGTGACTCGTGGTATTGGTGCCGACATTCACAGACGGGCGAATCGGGATTAGCGTTCGCTGAGCTCCTCGAAGAGATCAGCTCCGAGATCGACCCCAACGAATTGTACCCATGGTTTCATGCTAACATTAGCAAATCGCAAGCAGTGGAGATTTTGGTCAAGCATGGCCCGGGAAGTTTCTTGTGCCGACCCAGCGACAATTCACCGGGCAATTACTCGTTATTCTATCATGTAGGCTCGAGTGTGCAACGTTTTCGTATATCACGCGATGATGACAATCGTTATTTGATGGGCGGCCGATGTTACGAGAGTCTCGGGCATATCATTGACACTTACCGGGTGGAACAAATTGTCGAAGGTCAGCATCTCAAAACTGCTGTCGCGTCCGATTCGAGGACAACGCAAATGAACGAAGCTTCGGCCTTATCCTCGATGAAAGCGCTAGAAATCAAAAATCGTTCGCGTGATATTTATGCCACGCTCAAAGCCAGTCGTGAGGCTTCCAAGAAGAAACAAAGCAGCCAAGTTTCTGGCATGTTGTGGATGAAAAAGAACGAACTGTACAAGAAGTGGAAATTATATCATTTTGTGGTAAATTCACGTGACAAACATTTGTACTATTTCGAAAAAGCGGGCCAAACCAAGCCAAAAGGTCTGATTGATTTAACATACTCGTACATATATGATAGTCATGAAAGTTTGCATGACAAACTAAATTGCTTTCAATTGGTCGAAAAGAGTTTGCCATGTTTCTCCAACTTTTTCTTCCTGCACTGTGACAAAAGTAACGCCGAATACAAACACTGGGTGAATTGTATCAAAAATTTAGCATCCGTTAATCAGCGCACCAAAACACCAGCTTACCACCAAAATAGCACCAACGATAGCAACAACAATACTAGTAACACTCAATTTCTCAGCAATGATAAGCATAATCGCTTAAGCGGCGATTTGATAGAACACCCGTTAGGACAGTCCATTGCCAGCGATGTCTCTTCGTACGTTGACGAATTACGAACCGTGCACATTACATTTGTCGAGGCGCATTCCTTGCGAACATCCGGCCGATTCGTGGTCTCACTCAATCAAACGGTTAAAATGTGCCGTACTCAAGGTAAGTTCGAAATTGAACGCTACACACATTTTTTCGACACAGATCTACAGATTTGTCGAGAGCTCGAACAAATTCAAGCTCTCCAAACTGACACTGTATGAACACGACTCACACCTGACTGACTGGCTGACTGACTGAACATGACTGAACATGACTGATGCTGGGCGTCGCTAATAGTTTACTATATTCAGTGATTCATTGTTTTACTCTTTACCCGCTCGTTCATGATGAATAATGATTTTCATATGAGATCATGATAGTTGACCTGCAAGATGCACACACAATATTTAATGAATATTATTTGCATTTGAGTGACGTACCGGTTTACCAAAGCTCAATAGAGTTTCAAGCAGCTAGAGATATAGTCATTAACAAGTTTTTTTGAGCAAGCGAGCCAGCAAGCTACAGCTAACCCAGCCCATTCATGTCTAGCTCGCCGAAAGAAACAAGTGGTATAGCAGAGTCTCAGATGATGCACTGTACTCAATTTCATTGCGGTCAACTAGTGTCACTGTTGTCAGTCAGCTGCTTGGTTGGCTGTCTTATCTTTGTGTCCATCCAACGCAATGGAGTACAAAATGACAAAGTGATAGTAGCAGAAGTTGTTGTTATTGTGGCCACCCATACTTGAATTTTATCCATCGAGATCGTTTTATTTTACGTTTGTTAGTTATGGACATCTCACTTGTTCGTTCATTCACTGATTATTATTCACTCAACAACATATATCGAAATTGTCATTTGAATGATTCATATATTCCCTACCAGTTGCTTGATAACTAATGATTTCATTTGTTTCACACATCTTACGAATCACAACGATAACTAAATATGTTAACACGAATAACACTGTGGCGTGACCATGTCATAAAAAACATCAGTCAAGACTGGACCCACAGCAATATTCGAAGATGACGGTCATTTTGTACTAGAAAATCTGCCACGCGACATCAGCAAAATCACAATAACATTGTGTAATCGAGGCAGTAAGAGGTCACGCGATTACGAAGTGGCTGACATCTGTTTTGATTTGAAAAAATATTCAAACTCGCATCAAATCGACGATTGGTTCGAGCTCATCGGCAAATATCCACCTATTCGTGAAGTGAATGTTTGGGGTTGTTTGAGACTGAAATTGCACTACATCAGCGACCTCATCATGCCTAGCTTTGAGTATAGCGCACTTGAAGATCTAATATTGGACACAAATCTCGAAGTTATAACTGCCTTGGAAAATTTACACACACACAGTGATCGTTCTAAGCTAGCCACCGCTCTCACCAACATATTACGCAACAAAAATGCAATACCTCACCTATTGAAAGCAATGATCGAGCGCGAGATCAATCTTGAGAGTGACACAGCGACACTATTTCGAAGCAGCAGTCTGACGACAGCCATTATCGAATGCCACTTTAGGACGTCGTGCTCGTCAATCATAGCCAGCACGCTGTATGAGCCGGTGCGCAAGATCATCGAGAACAAGATTAGTTGTGAATTGAACCCGTCTCGGTTAGAATCGAACAATGCACTGCAAAGTAAGGCATGCGAGAATCTACAGAATCTATTCGATTTATTGGACGAATTTGTTGAACGAATATTTAGCTCAGTAGAGTCGTACCCAAAATCGGTCCGATACATTTGTGGCTGCCTACAGCGTGCCGTCGTCAAGAAGTGGCCCCAAGATACGCTGGCAAAAACGCGCGTCGTCAGTGGATGGATATTTTTGCGTCTCATCTGTCCTGCCATACTCAATCCAACCACTCTAATAGTGGGCTGCCAAGAGGCGCCCAACGAGAAAGCGGCCAGAAACCTGTTGCTGGTTGCCAAGTGCCTTCAAAGTCTCTCTAATTTGGCCGAATGTCCAAAGGTAAGTCAGTCAATCTGGCATTACTGTTGATCTTCTTTCTTCATTTCTAACCTTTTTCTAGAATTGAACAAACTTTTCTTAATAACACCGACCATTTGCTGGATATCTATTCCAAACTCTACTACTACACAAAACTATTGACTCCCTCAAACAATTACTAGACCTCAGATTCTGACTATCTGTCATCCATTCAGCTCAATAACTCAACTAGTAATAATAACGACACTCGGTCAGACAGCAATCCAACAGCACCAATCAAAGCTCCTGTCATTAAATCTGCTGCTACCAAACTTATGGTGCGTCCCACTAATCAAGTCTAGTCCAATCTAATCTAATTGCCTATCAACTGTGTTTTTTTTCAATAGTGTTAAGCACTTGATTAATCCTCTTGGTCAATTAATTCTCGATACGAATTAACAGGAACCGTGGATGGAATGCGTGTCTCCGTTCATATTGAAAAATCGAACACGATTGATACGTTTCATCGACGAACTCAGTGACATCGATCAATATCCATTCATCGATCCAATATCATTGAATGATTTGGACAAGCTGTCTTCGCCGACACGTGATTTGGCCGACATACACACAATTTGCGAATCTCATCGGGCCAAGCTGGACCAGTTAGCCACCACAGTAGCGTCTGTCAAAAAGTTGGCCACAATATGTGATATATTGTCCAAGCACCGGCAACATTATTTAAATCTACGTGTTTGACGACACGAGGCAACACCATAAACTAAGAAGGCCAAAATTTTCTATCTTTGCAAATGAAACCATACAAAATGATAATTCCCTCCCATAAAAACCCCATAAAAACGATTAAATGACTATAATCGTTATTATGTTTATCATATTCTGCTAAATACTCATACGCTTAAAAGAATTTATTATTGCACTCTGTTGCATACAAAACTTATCATTATGTACATCATTGTGTGAATGACAAACTAATTATTAGTATACAAAACTGTTATGTCTATGTTTCTGTTTGGCAGGCTATTTGTAGGCTATGTGCATTTATATTATCGTCGTGCATATGGTCGTGTTGTTGTTCAACTAAGTTTAAGAACAATCGATTGAATAAGAATCTAGCTCATCGTCCATTGAGTCGTAATTATAGTGTGGCAATTCAACACAAATCGGTTGCATACAAGTGGGCTTGGAGCGAACAAAAATCTTGCTCGATAATTTGTGCGACACGACCGACGTGAACGAGGTTTGAATTTTGTGCACTCGAACGAAACGATCGGAGGCACAACTCACCAATTTGCTCAATTCGAACGATTCCGAGACGAATTGCAAATCGCGCGTTTCGCCACCGCAGAAGCCGGCCAATCGGCCGAGCAAACGGTGCGATTTGGCGATGAATCTCAAGTCTAAGATGTGCACCTCACCGTTGGTGGAGCCCAGGCCGAGTTGTTGTGACGGCACCGCCGTCGAGATGGGAGCTGCCGACGAGCAGATGCGCGTAAAATGCGAGCCGCGTGTACAATTATCGTAGGGTTCCCACACGGTGTCGGTGTCGCTGGTGAGGTCTAAATTGAACGCCAGCTTCGGCTGACGAATGTCGTAGATTTTCACGATCGAATTGACGCCCGTACAGGTGGCTATCATTGAGGGCGGCGTGCGAGTCGTTCGATTGCCGCCAATCCAATCGATGTCTCGGAACGACTCGTGCTCACCCTGTTTCGGACACACCAATGGGCTAGCCGAGTGCCGGCCTCCACCACCGCCACAACGCTGTGTGGGGCCCTGCTTAGCATTGAATATGGCCTGTTGTGTTTGGACGTCGTACACTCGAAGTAGGTAATTTTGGCCTGCCAGCGCCAAACGATCGCCGTTCAGCGAGAAACAATCCGTTCGATACGAGCGCTGTTTCAGTGTGTCAAGTTGACCGAAGCTCCCATCGATGCGTCCATTCAAATCGTACAGTCGCAATCTCTCGTACAACAAGTGCAGCGACCATGCCGATGACCACGTGCACGCGCGCACCTGTCCTCCGCGTGCACCGTCCGATGATTGCATGAGCGCACGCGAAGTGAGCATGTTGAGCACTTCGGCCGACACTAGGCGATCTTGTTTGTTGGCTCGACATGATCGTTGGCATGGAGATTGTTGATACGAGTCAAGCATGGATCGCGGTCGCTTACGGTGTTGAGCTTTGTTGTTGGTGTGGCGCGTCAAACCGTCGACCATCGGATCGAAGTCATCCACGTGGGCCGCGTACGATTGGTAACGCGTTTGGCCCGTGCGCCCGTCTATAGTCCAATGCATCAGCTTTGAGTCGTTACTGTGGCCAAGACCCAACAATTTGATGGCTTTCCGTTTGATGCCTAGCGACGATTGCAACACATCTTGACTAATATCGATGTGCTGAATGTTGCCATTCGTGTAAATGACCAAAACATTGCTCTGATTGATTGGTTGGGCGCCGCAAACACTGTGCCTGCTGTCGAGATTGAAATACACAGGCGTCAGTATCGGTGCTTGTCGTCGGCGCTGTTCGTCGAGCAAATCGCTACAAGAGGCAGCAGCATGGGCGCAATACGGAGAATCCCCGTGCCGGGTTCGAGCAATGTTATTTGTATCACAGATGAACAATTGGCCCACTTTGTTGGCAATCAAAAACAAATGATTTGGTTTGCTGGTCGTGTCCAAGTGTGTCTCGTGTATGCTTTGAATGGGACGCACCGAGACAATGGCACGCGCTGCCGACGGCTCTAATGGCAGACACTTATCTGACACTTGGACGATTGTATTCTTGTGTAAGCATTTCTGTTGTTGATGGTTGTTCGCAGTTGATTGTCGCTGCAATGAAGCTGTAGTGTTCGATAAGCTCCAATCGGATGCTGTAGTGCGTGACGTTGCCAATTTAATCAGCTTCAATTGACCAACTTCATCACCCACCAATATCGAGTCCAACTGTATCGGAGTGGTCATTATCGTTCTGGATCGGTTCGATTAGAATTATAATCTTGGTGGATAATAATATTTCAAGATGGTCAATAGGAATGTCATGTGTAAGATCGATATCTATTGAATAGAAAAATATGTTTATCTTATAAATAAATAGATTTAGTTATAGAATATCTAGATGCTCACATTTTGACTGCTCACAATTGCACACACATACAGTAAACAGTACGTGCTAGAAAATAGTCAGTGTCTTCGTGAGTGAGCCGTCTGTGCGAGTCACGAGCGGGCGTCTTTGCTCGCCAGTCCACGAGCAGACTGTAACGTGAAGCTCAGCGCGAAGCTCACAATGCACGTGTTTCTGGGCTGTTTGTGAGTTGAGCTGGCCTGCAGCTGCTGATTCTGCTGCGTATGCTATTGTGTTTGGGCCACAAACATTAGCGCGGCGAAGCAGTGCGCCTTGGCACAACCATCACATGCATACTCTGCTCGCAGCACATCGCTGCTCACACCACGTTGTGCACTGTGCACGGAGCAGCAGCGCACGTCAGGGCTGTGCACACAGACAGCGCAGCAATAACACAGCTCGCGTGAACGTTAAGCGCTGTGCACGGCGCAGCAGCAAAATGTTTTTTGTTGTTGTATTCTGCACACGTGCCATCGGTTCACCGTGGGCCGGGCCTCTGGGGCCTGACTCGACAAAACTTTTGTCCGTGTATGTGTGTGCGCAAGCGCGCGTGAGTGCTCGATAAAGGGGCGCGAATAACAAACCAACACGAGCTAATATTGATCCCCGGCAGGCGGGCCCGAAACTCGCTCACAGGAAGAACGGGGATTAAAATCAACTAAACTATGATCTCGCCATGAATGAAATTACCAATAATTGGTGTTTGCTTGGCTTGTCAATTCACAATGTTTTTGTCCACTATTCTCGTGTTGAACATCAAATGATATGTCCAGCTTTGCAGCAAAAAGAAAACGATTAGACCAGCTAAATGATACCAGCTAGATGATCAGCTAATATGATAATAATAATAAGCAGACTTACCAGTGTGCAGCAACAATACATGCGTATTATATGTTGCTACTGGTGCGATGGATCAGTGTCAACACGATGGCTAAATGTTTGTGCCTGAGTAAACAATGGCCAGTTCACACAATTGCTATTGTTTGTTCATAGAACGTTTGATTTACGTTAGCCGATGTTAATTTTAACCAATTGTGCTAACCACAGCAGCATACGAGCTGTGGCGAACTGTCGGCTTACGCAACGTAACGTAGATTGCGCCTTGTGTACGTTCAACCTAGATCTTACCCGAAAATCACAGTTCCTTGCGTGCATTATTAAAGAATTAAGTGCTTAGATTGCTTAGTGCTAAATTGCTTACGAGTGATAATGTTAGAAGTGATTCGATGAGGTGAGCAAATTTCCATTGCAAGTTCATTGCTTCCTTCATTTCTGTGACTATGTTGTTTATTTTACAAGAAATTGTGCAAATGCTTGGCACTCTCTATTACGCAATATGCAATACAAATAAGAGCAGTCGAAATTCTCGAATGATTAGAAATACGAGTTAAACAGAAACTCCGGTGTAGTGAATTTAGGCGGAAATTAAAGTTGCTTTGTTGGTTCCATGTAAGACAAACACAGTTTTACGCTTGGAATTTATGAATCTCGTTCACAATGTGATGATATCTTTCAGAAAATAGAAATAAAACTTTCAAGGTTATTGGTGTTTCTTTTCTTTAGATTCAAATAGTAAATATCAAAATGTCCATTTCATGGTAGATATTTATATTTAAATGAAGTAATTTAATTGGAACCGCTTACTTGTTAAAGTAACACACAAACAGTAGCTTCTAAGCTCAGAATGGAGAACGTCAAAACTTTGTGCTGGCCAACTATTGAGTTGAAACACAGAGCCGTGCAAAGTTAAGATTGTCAGTTAACGAACTGAAAAGTTGGCTTGCTCACGCATATGAGTCACAAGATGAATGTGTGCTGTCGAACGATAATGCCAGAATCAATAAATAATGAACAATATGGCGCATTCTAATCGACAAGTTACGTTTTCAGCTAGCTCACGCTTCGTAACCTGACGTGCGTGTACTGTTTGCAACTGTGTGAAGTTGTATCGCTGCAAAATGATGTTGCCTGATGTTTTGTAATGTGCGTCAAGGAGATGGAATGAAATGAAAAAAAATAATACATGCACGAGCGAACGACTGAGCCACAAATCAAACACTGTTTGCAAGATTTTTCTTCTCATTTATTTGCATAGCGAGCAAGCGTTGAGCAGCCAACTGTGGCAATATTCATTTGCCAGTAAATGGTCTCCATTAACTGCTTATTAGATATCAAAACTAAAGTCATACCTTACCTTGTAATCAATCTTGAGGTTAGAAAATAATCGGTACGTAATCGTTCTATTATCTGTAAGTTCTGAGCGAGCCAATAATTGTGGTTGGACGCCTGTTCTCTCTCTCTCTCTCTCTCTCTCTCGCTAACAAAGTCATAGAATGCACAATTGTAGGACAAGTTTTTGTGTGTGGAAGATCTCTTGCCATAGGTGAGGCGGCTCACCTTTGCCAACTTGCTACGTACTACTCACTTGAGCCTGACACGAGTGTGCGCTGTTGGACGCCCATCTCAGGGATATAGAACTGACGGAGAGAGAGAGAGAAGCGCATGCTCAATGCCCCACACTCAAAGTGAGGCTCAACGTAAGTCTCATTCGATTTCCATTTCCATCTCTTCAAGTTTTCATTCTCATTTCAATGCAGCAGTCGGCCAATTGGCTCATCATCAGTCGATTGATGAATTCATTTGTTCATGCACTCGTTTTGTACACAATAGCAAGTTGTTAATAGTTCGCTCAATCAATCAATCAATATTATGACATGTGCTGTCCTCATCACGACAACACAAAATTCAAAAATTTCATTAACTAATAGTCACTGCTCAATATTGAATACAATCACAAACACGAATCAATCAGTAAACAACTTGTTATTGAAAACTTCAATTACAATTTGCTTGCAAATAAAGCACTAGGAAATGCGCTTGACATCGATAGATGAACTGCCTTGTGAGAGTGAGTAGAGTTAAGTTAACTCATGTCAGTTCAATGAAAAAAAATATGTAGCAAAAGAATGAGAATGCTAAAAGGAAAAATCAGCAATGCGAAGACCCAGCATTGAATGCGCCTCATATATAAACAGCAACAACAGCAAGCTCGCGTTGAGTGCCTTTGGTTGTGGAGCTAATTGAGTGATTTTACCAATCACACTAGGTACGGGGTGTTTTAGATCGTCTAGAACGGAAATTGAAACGATGCCTCATTCATCGAAAACTGCCTCAATTTATTGGATAGTTGAACATGTTGTTTATTTCTGCATCATATTGATTGCAATTGTTATTCCACAAGGTAAGTCACACACACACAAATTTTGATATTTAAAGGTCATAGGGTGAGGTCAGAGGTTAAGAGATCCGATCAGTGTCAATTGATGGCATTTAGTCAAAATTGATTCGAGAAACCAATGGCTGCATTATATTGGCTGAATGATGAGAAGCTCGATTGATTTTAAATCAAATGAAATCAAATTTAATGCCTATTTGGACGCACAGCCAGCTCACAAGTTGGAAAGAAGATGACAATGTGGCTGCTGTTATTATTGTGCTTTATCATACACAATAGTTGTTTTTCATTTAACAATTTGATCGATATTTGATTTTTGTTTATTTTTCATCGTATCTGATAATTATCGCTGTCTGCTCGAACACCACAGCCTACGATCATAATGCATGATCGCCTCATTCGCCACATTTGAATGATTCAATTTATTGGCAACCAGTTATTTGATCAGACCAGCTGCGCTCGATCTGGTGCTCGCCGAATAGTTTCATTATTGTTCGACTGTTTTTGGCAAATCAAGAAGGTTTTCTTGCAAATCACGAAGTCGTTCTTGCATAGCGAGGAGTTCTTCGTTCAACTGAGGGTGGTCCGATAGAAAATTCCTCAGTCTATTCAGATTGTCTCGATGATGATCAATGATCTTTTCAATGCCGGCGTTCTTAGCTAATTTAGTAGTCGAAGGATCCTTTTTGAACATTGCGTTCAAGCATCTAACGATCATTAAAAAGTGAAGCCCACGAGCAGATTTATGGTCTGCTAGTTTGAGCGCAACAACTACATCCTCTATATTACCATGCTCGACAATCATGGTGTGTGGTTTCTTGGCCACATTTATGACCACGTATGACAAAACTGTGGCCGGCTGATCTTGGACAGTTTTATTTGTGGTCAGTGTCAAATGGATTTGATCACCTTGATTTTTTCCATTGTTCTGGATATAGCCTCATTAGTTTTTCCATTAAGTGGAGGATGCGGGAGATTTTATCCGCTAAGAGTTGCCTCAACCACATTTAATATGTCTATGCGTTTCTTATCATAGTTATTCAACATGCTGATGAACACAGGATCAGGACTTTTAGGTCCACTACCCGCATTGCATACAACCACAAGTGTCAAGAGAGCCAAGCTCAGAGACACAAAACGTTCTACTGTCATCTTTTGTTCGTTTACTCGATCGCTAATTGCTGCTGGTTTGTTTTAAAAAGAGTGTTTGCTTTTGATTCAAATTGAAGAAACTAATCTAGGTGAATATCGACTAATCGCTCACAAGTGCAATTCTCGAATGATAAAATTTAGATTGAGGTGTCTCTACCAATGAGCCAAGCAGAGCTAATATTCAAACTCATCTTCAACTAAGCACAGTTCATCACAATGTTTTTTGACTGTTCAATGCTAGAACTTTCTAGTTTCATGCCGGATCATATGATGCTATATTCAGTCTCACATGCGATCACTTGATGCTTTTGAACAATCGAAAATTGCCGACATCAGCTTTGTGACACAGTACGGCTGCACTCATAATGCTGTTGTGCGGTTGTTGTTTGTCGACGAGTTGCAATACTCGAGCTGATGCCTTGTTCCGAATCGACACACAGCTATGAGTCTGTGATCGCATTCAGGCGAAAACAAAAGGCGATACTTGCTGTTGCGTGCTTTGTCATTCAGCAGGTGCAAATGGTCTCGCGACGATAAATCGTACAATAACAACTGTTAGTTCCGAAATTGTTCACTAGTCCCCCCTTCCACCTGATCCCAATGTCGTGCCCCAGCACAGCAAAAGATTGCTGGTTTGCCGATTGAGGAACGGCGATCGGCATTGGTAGCTTTTGCACTGTTGCATGTGCGAGCACTGCTTGTTCTCTTGGGATGAGTTTGTTAGTATCAGATTAAAGTTAATTGTCACTCACTACAGGTAGTCTAGTTGATCTAAATGAATAAACATGATCGAATGTAAAACATAGAATTCATTATTAGCTGTCAGCTAACTAATATTTGGTACAGCCAAATCATTAGTAATTAGCAACTGACAAACAAACAATCAATTGCTTGTGGAGTTTTATAACCAACATTTTGAGCTACATTCCAACAGTGATTGATGGCGTCCACCTCTGCTCGCATTCGTGTGCCCATTGTCGCACTACTCGCATTTGTGTGCAAGTTAGCCCGCACGTGCTATTGTGCACACGGAACATCTTTGCACGGATGAGATGATCCCACTGCACAGAATACAACTTACACGAGCAGCTGCTTAAGAGTGACAACTATTGCCTGCTGCAAAAGAATCATATAAACAGCGTGGGTAGTAGGAGCACTAGCTATGGTATCATGAGGCACAGTGCTCTGCTGCTTGAAAATCAAATGATGAGCAAGAGGTTGAAATATCGAGCCTCCAAAGCAATATCAATAATGATCAAGATGTACCGAGTTTTTTGTTTATTTTTCTTTTCTCTTTGATTATGTCTGTTAATTCTCTGACTGATTGAACACTACACCCATCGATCATATTACATAATTCATAACGAATAATGCATTTGCGGCATTTGAATGATTCAATTTACTATCAAACAGTTGCATGATCAGGCCAGTTGCGCTCCATCTACTGCTTGGGTCGTTTCTCGACTTCCTTTCTAACTCGCTCCATCGCCTCTGTCAATTGAAGAAAGACTTGTTCCAAGAAATGATTTTCAAAAGGGCCCAAATGATCCGTTAGATGATCCAGTTTCTGACGAATCATGTTCTTGATCGAAGCATAGTTAAATGAAGAAGGTTTAACGACGTTTGACGAAACATTTTCAAATATGTTCTTCATGCAATGAAGGATTTTTTCAACGACACTGTCATATCCAAGAGCAGATTCAGGACCTGCCCACTTGAGAGCAGAGAGCAAATTTTTAATGACACCATACCGAATAATATCGGTCAGTTGCTGCGCGTTCGCTATTCTGATCATAGATAACAATACCGTGAGTGCCTGGCCTTGGACCTCTTCATGCGAGTCGTTTACAAAGTCAATCAATCTTTTGTAAACTTCTGTATCCATTATTTTCTCCATCGACTGATACAATTCGCCTGTAAATTGAGGATTGGGATAGTTGGCAAGATCTTTTTCAATCACATTCAATGCGTCCATTATGGGTTTCGGATTATTTTGATTCAGCTTCCT
>JAIFTH010000339.1:0-33458 GCA_019968535.1 Fragariocoptes setiger
TGTGCTTGTGCTTGTGCTTGTGCTTGTGTTCATGTACACGTACACATAACAAGTTGACGCTGCTGCTCCTGTTGTCCACTCACAACTTGTATGGCTCACACAAACACATCCACATGCTGTGGCATAAAAGCACATGCCCATGCATTAACGTTACAAGTTCGTCAAGCACACACAACACTGTCAATCTATCTCCACTGCTCCGTGAATGTGTGCGATAATGCCGCGCGTATCGAACAATGCAAACGAAAGAACGAACAGAGCAGATGCTGCTGGTCGTCGTTGTTAACAAGGCTAGGGACAAACGGAAAGGACAACTGACGTTGCTATCGCCGCCACTTCTTCCATAGCTGCTGCTGTTGTTCCTGTTGATGTACCACGACAACGACACACACAACTGCACCGATTGACTGCTTACTGCTTGCGCCACACACACGCACTCACGCATTCGTTTGTTCGTCGCAACTACAAGCTCATGTCAGTTGGCTCACACAAACACACACACACTCATATGCACACAAACTGCATGAGTGCGAGTGTGTCAACGCTGTTGTTACTGCTGCTGCGTCGGCTGCAGATGCCAGCAGCTAAATCAGCCCACTGCGCGAACGACGACCACTTGGGCGAGCGGCGCAAAGACTTGACGTGAACACTGACACCAACAACAACACAACACGCAAAGAAAAGAAAAATGCACACATGCACATCCGCAGCGGCTTATAAGAGCAAGCACTGATTGTCTTGCGCGCATTTGTGCAGCACGTCCACACACACACACACACACACATTGCACAGTGTGTACAAATGCACACTCTGTAAAGCTAGCACATTCGTATCGTTAGTCGAGGCACACACGCGAATAAATATACGAACCACATTGACAGCAGCAGAAGCGGAGAAATTACACGCAACTTGAATGGTGCGCCATACATTGGCCAATAGATTGTAGGTGTAAAAATTCATAATCTAAAATAATGTAAATATTTTTTCTTCAATTTGATAGTAACGAGTGGCGTGTGACATTATGTCATTTATGTTGCACAATCTTTGGTGATCAAATTTTGTAAAAAATAGCTTTTCAATTTGTATCAAAAAAATTTCTTAATTATTACTATCTTGATATCAGTGTCTTGACATATTCGCAAATAAAAACTTGACATTTATGCTGACTCTTTGATGTGTACAATAAAGCAAATAGTCTTCTTGCGCTCACCAAATATCATCAGTGTATGTGTGTGAGCTGCTGTGTAGTAGAGAGAACATTGCGCATACACAGGCAGACACTAACGCACCAGAGTCCAGTGTACCAATGAAAGAACGAACGAATGACAGCGCACACACATACACACACAAGCGCATCCCAAGCGATCGATTGATGGTGCGAGTGAGTGAGTGAGAGAACCGACAATGAGCTTTCAGGTTGATGCCCACCGCGGTGCCCGCTTTACACACACATATACACATGCACACACACACACTCACACTCACACATACTCGAACACGCACACACACACGCACGCACATGTACAAAGTCATGCTCATGCACAGACAGGCACATACGCACACACACACACACGCACATACACAAAGCATAGAGAAAGCCGCAAGCAAATGCGAGGCAAGACAAACTTATACACACGCACAGGCGCGCACACACACATACACACACACACACATGAACAGACATACACACACAGATACAGATAGAGACAGACACACTGGCAGGGCCTGCTGGCTGGCTCTCTTTCTGTCTGTCTCTCTCTCTCTTGCTCCTGCTCTCTGTCGCTGACGCTAACGCTGCTTGTGACTGCTTACGACTGCTGCTGCTGTTGTGCGAACGAACAGCGAATCAAAATGCTATTCCTAAGGCAATCACACATCTAGCATTTTTCACCCATTCTAAAAATGCCCTTAATATTCGCCGCCTATTAATTAATTGGGCAAGATTTGTCATTATTGCCACTATTATTGTTTTGAGAATTAATATCATTATCATTATTGATATCATTATTAATTAAGACGCTGACAACGCCGCCGACGCCGCAGCCGCCGCCATCGTCGTAGCAGCAGCAGAAGCAGCAGCATCAATTAATATCGCCGTCGTGAGATGAATTCATATCAGCAACCGTCGGGTCCGGCGTCATCACAACCGCCATCAATGGTGCCGTTACATTCGGTCCAATCACAGCAGTACCCTCAGCATCATCATGTGTCTGCACAACAACAACACCAACAACACCAACAATCGTCAGTGTCGCAATATTTGGGTTCACAACACCCGTCACAAGCACCGCCGCCACCATCAGCTGGCAGTTGGCCATCGCCGCAACAATCTCACTATGCAACGATGCAATCTAATAGTGCTTACATGACACAACCGGTCACGGCTGGTCCTCCACCACAAGGTCACGTGCCATCCCATCAGCAGGTTGTTTTGCGTCAAGCGTCGCAATCAAGCTGGGCACCACCACAGTCACCTTATACAATGCAACCGCCTCAATATTTGCAGGGGCCAGCGCCACCACCGGTGCCGCCATTAAATAGTGGACGCTCACAACAATCACAACAAGGTTCGCCTCATCCATCGCAACAACAACAACAGCAGCATCATCAGCAACAAAGACAAGCGCCTGTCAGTTGGCAACAACACTTACCGACAAGCCAATCGTATTATCAAACGCCATCGGTTGCGGTGCCATCGGCATCACGCACACAATTCCCTGCCGCTAGTAACGCCTACATGTCGACAAATCCGGCAACAGCCAGTCGTAACACCACTGCGACCGGTCCGACACCACAACAACCACAGCAGCAACGCAATCCAAGCAACAGTTTAGGCACTAAAACGGGACAAACACTTGAGCATGGCGCCGGCACTGATGCTACCGCCGGTGGTGCATCCACAACGCCATGGTCTACGCCGTCGCCCTCACTTTATGGCACTCCACAGCAACAACAACAGTCAGCGAACCAAAGCCAAAACAATACAACCTCATCCTATTACAGCAATAGTTACGACACTACGCCATTACCATATCATTCGTCACATCATCATTCTACGCATCATGCTTATCAGCTTGGACCGAGTCACACGTCAACGCTATCATCGTTGGATCATGCCAACAGTGGCTTCTCACCGGCAACTGGGCCGTCTAATGATTCTGGTATCAATCCTACGCAATATTGGAGCTCGCCTGTGCAATCGCATTTGGCGACACCAACAGGTTTACCACATCCACCCCCTGGATTGACAAATGTCCCATCCAACGTTAGCTCAGGCGCAACAAACACCGGATTGACACAACAACCAACGCATCACAGCCTTCATCGACAGTCACCGGCAGCATCGCCATTACCATCGACGATACCATCGCGTGCATCAAACAGCAGTCAGGCGTCCAATGCTGGGCCACCATCAGTGCGTACACCTGACAGATGCCCGTCTATCGGTAGTTCATCGAGTTTAGCTCAATTGGAACAGATGGTCATGCCTCATTTGGGTAACTCTGACGGTCCCAATGGGCCCAATTCGCACCCGTCGTCGCACAGGTCTTACACGTCGTCACCTGTTGTAGGCAACAACACAGGACCTAGCTCATCTGGTGTTATGCCAACAGGAGCGACAACCTCAGGATCTGGCGGTCCTATAACTAGTTATAGCTCTCCCTATGATCACAGTGGCAATAACGATGCATCATCGTCAAGCGCCTCAAATTCAGTAGCCACGGCTGCCTCGTACGGCTATTCGGCACCTCCACCACCACCGTCATCGTCAAATTATGGATTCTCATCACCATACGACAGTGCACCACCCAACAGTGGCAACCATTCCGGTGCCGACATTCATAAGGCATCTTCCTTGTGGTCGGAATCTCCGGCATTGTTATCCTCGTTGCAATCTCCTTATAATTTGTATGAACCTGCGCCTCCTTCAACGGGTGCGTCATATAGTGATTATAGTTCGACGATTATGTCGGCCAGCTCGGCGGCTTATGGTCAACCACCATTGTCGTCGATCTCTACGAATGACATGTCGCAACCACAATCGTCAGCAACAACCGCTGAGGTCAATGATCCTTATGCGATCGATGCTAATACATTCAGCGATTATAATGAGCCCTCTGCTAGCTCAATTAAAAAATCCACTAAAGGTAGACCGAAAAAATCCGACGGCGACAGGGCAGCTAAAAAAGAGAGAAAACCACGCGCTCCCAGAGCACCAAAGACACCCAAAGCCTCATCTCTTATGTCGGCCCCGATCGATTCACAAATGTTACCGACAGTTACGCCTAGCGTTAAAAAACGTAAGGGAAAACCCGCTTACGTACCCGATGCTACAAATAGTCTGATCAGTAGTGAGCCCCCTCCTGATATCGACAAACCGATTGAGGGAGAACCATCAGTCGATGAGGAGACATCGCCTTTTAAGCAAAAAAAGGACTGCTCAAATGTGACTGAATGGATGGAAGACGAACCTTTCAATCCTGAATACTGTGAAGTCGACAGAGTGATTTCGAATAAGATTTACGATGATTGGGTGCCAAGTGCCGAAGAAAAAGTCCCTGAAGAGTCTAAAACGAATGAAATAGATGAAACTCCGATGGAACAACCACCGGCTCCAACACTAGATCAGGTGACCACCGATGACGTTACAATTCCTGAGCAAGACAATCTTTGTGACGATGACGACCAAGATAAACTCGAATTCAGAGATCTCGATCAAACAGAAATCTGTGAACAAATCAAAGCCGTTGAAGAAGAAATCATGGCTGAAGAGGACCAAGAACTTGTCAACAATGTAGTGCCTGACGATTACCAAGCTCCTGAACCTCTCCCAGAGCAAGAAACTGACGAATTAATTCAGAATTCTGAAGAAGTCATGGTTCCTGTTGAGGAACCTCCACTCATTGAAGATAAAGCTCCCGACCAATGCACTACTCAAGTTAAGGCCAAGCCTAAGCGTGTACGTATACGACCACCCCGATCATCTCGCAAGAAGAAAGTCGACAATGATCCACCTGCTTCTGACGCACAGCCAAACACTGATGTCCAAGTCACCAATGATACCCATAATCAGAGCACGATCCCTGATGCCGTTGATATTCAGTCCACTGATGGGGTCAAACCCGGCACTGACCCAGATTCCAAAACCGAAACGCCGGTCAAAGAAAAGCCAAAGCGCATTAGAATACGTGAATCTCGCTCATCTCGCAAGAAAAAAATGCCTAAAATCGCCCTCAAGTTTCTCAAGACTAAAAAGAGAAAACGATTAGGCTCATCCGATCACGAGGCTTCTGACATGGAAAAAACCCCACCACCTTCCCCCGACAATCTTGATGGCGGATTGCAGAAGCGACGTTCATCACGTAACACAAAGCGTACAAAATATACTGATGACATCGATCTTGATTTTAGTGATAGTGATGATGATACTTTACCTCCATCAAAACTAACAAATAGCCAATCGAACGCTGCCAGCGAATCAGCATTGATGGACAACACAAACGGGTCTGCCAATGATGAAAGCATCGAGATGCATTTGACAAAAAGTGATCCGAATGTGGTCGCTGCACCCATTGAAGATGCAATGCTAGTTGTCGAAAAGATAATGGCATGTCGAATGGGCCAACGCGAACTTGAGCCTGAAGAAGGCGATCCACCGGACGCACCGACCCACATCGACATTGAAGAATTTTATGTCAAGTACAAAAACTTGTCCTACCTACACTGTGATTGGCGTACCGAGGAAGAGCTTCAAAGAGAAGATCCTCGAGTCGCGCAAAAAATTCAGCGTTTCAAGCAAAAGAAAGACGGCTTGAACATGACCGAATGGATGGAGGATGAACCTTTCAACCCTGAATACTGTGAAGTCGACAGGATATTGGCTGTAAAATTATACGAAGAATGGGTACCCGATGAAGACGAGAAAGTAATCGATGATTCGAAGGCTGATGAAATAGATGAAACTCCGATGGAACAACCACCGGCTCCAACACTAGATCAGGTGACCACCGATGACGTTACAATTCCTGAGCAAGACAATCTTTGTGACGATGACGACCAAGATAAACTCGAATTCAGAGATCTCGATCAAACAGAAATCTGTGAACAAATCAAAGCCGTTGAAGAAGAAATTATGGCTGAAGGGGACCAGGAACTTGTCGACAATATTGTGTCTGGCGAAAATCAAGCCCTTGAACCTGTCACAGAGAACGAAACTGACAGAAATCAAGGCTCCGACACTCTCACAGAACAAGAAATTGGCAAAGATAAAGACCCTGTCTCAGAACAAGAAATTGGTGAATCAATGCAGACCTCTGAAGAAGTCGCAATTCCTGATAAGGAAACTCCTCTCGTTGAAGAAAACGCTCCTGAACAAAGCACTGCTCAAGTTAAGGCCAAGCCAAAGAAACTGAAAAGGAGGACTGTTCGTCATTATCTAGTCAAATGGCGTGGATTGCCTTATGAAGACAGCACTTGGGAACTTGAGGACGATCTTGATCAAAATAAGATTGCCCAGTTCTGGCGTTTTAAAGATCCACCACCTCGTTCTAAATGGCGTCCAGTCAAGCGCCCTAAGCCTGAATGCTGGAAAAAGTTTGAAGAATCACCTGTTTATAAAGGCAACAACACTCTGCGTGACTATCAGCTTGAAGGTTTGAGCTGGCTCACATTTTGTTGGTATGAAGGCCGCAATTGCATTCTAGCCGACGAAATGGGTCTAGGTAAAACGATTCAATCAATCGCATTTATCAACGAAATCTACAAACATGGAATCAATGGACCATTCTTGATCATTGTGCCGTTATCTGTGACAGGAAACTGGGCTCGTGAATTTGAAACTTGGACTGATCTTAATGTCATTACATATCATGGAAGTTCGGCTAGTCGTGAGATGCTCAAAGAGTATGAAATGTTTTATCGTCACAAAGATGGAAATAGAATCAATGGCATTTACAAATTCCAAGTGATGATTACTACATTTGAGGTCATAATGTCAGACTGTCTCGACTTATGTGAGATTCCGTGGCGTTGCTGTATAATTGACGAAGCTCATCGACTCAAAAATCGCAATTGTAAGCTGTTGGAAGGCTTGAGATTATTCAACATGGAACACCGTGTTTTATTAACTGGTACCCCTCTTCAGAACAACGTGGAAGAGTTGTTCAGTTTACTCAACTTCTTAGAACCTGTTCAGTTTGCCTCCACCGAACAGTTCTTGGCAGAATTTGGTGATCTCAAAACAGAAGACGAAGTCGAGAAACTCAAGCTTATTTTGAAACCAATGATGTTGCGCCGCCTGAAAGATGATGTTGAAAAAAGTTTAGCGCCTAAAGAGGAAACCATCGTTGAGGTTGAACTAACCAACATTCAAAAGAAATATTACCGTGCCATACTCGAGAGAAATTTCACATTCCTGTCCAAAGGTGCAACAAGCAACAGCAATGTACCAAATCTGATGAACACAATGATGGAACTCCGAAAATGCTGCATTCATCCATATCTTATCAAAGGCGCGGAAGAGGCAATCCTTTATGAGGCTAAGAATAATACAAAGCCTGGAGAGACGATGAACTCTTTGCAAACTATGATCAACGCGTCAGGTAAACTAGTGCTCATCGATAAACTCTTGCCCCGTCTTCGTGCCGATGGTCATCGAGTGTTGATATTCTCTCAAATGGTCCAATGTTTAAACATACTAGAAGATTACATAACACAGAAACGATATCCATTCGAACGAATCGATGGTGGTGTCAGGGGTAATGAGCGTCAACAAGCCATCGATAGATTCTCGAAGCCTGGATCTGATCGTTTCATATTCTTGCTTTGCACACGAGCTGGTGGGTTGGGTATAAACTTGACTGCCGCTGACACTGTGATCATTTTCGACTCAGATTGGAATCCTCAAAACGACTTGCAGGCTCAAGCTCGCTGCCATAGAATCGGCCAATCGAAAGCGGTCAAAATCTACCGGCTGATTTGTCGTAATACTTATGAACGCGAGATGTTTGACAAGGCCAGCTTAAAACTCGGCTTGGATAAAGCTGTGCTGCAATCGATGAACACTAGTCAAAAGGGATCAGCATTAGGACAAACCGATGCTTCATTATCGAAGAAAGAAGTCGAGGAGCTCCTCCGTAAAGGTGCTTATGGAGCGCTGATGGATGACGACAATGCTGGAGATAAATTCTGTGAAGAAGATATTGACCAGATCTTGCTCCGTCGCACTCAAGTCATTACAATAGAATCGACTGAGGCAAAAGGATCCACTTTCTCCAAGGCGACTTTTTCCGCTAGTAACAATCGAGATGACATAGAATTAGACGATCCTGACTTCTGGGAGAAATGGGCCAAAAAAGCAAACCTTGATTCGGATGAGCTCAAATCCAAGAACGATCTTATTGTTTCTGAACCCCGAAAACGAACGCAGACTAAGCGTTTTGGCGCTGATGAATCACTACTAGACATTCAATGCTTTCATAGGAATCTTAAGAAGCAAGAGTTACGTCTTGCCCAGAAAGCCAAGGAAGATCTCAAACGTGAACGCTCTATGCGAACGGAGGCAGCACGTAGTGAGCGTGAGGAGCGTCGCAGATCGGCAGCTCAAAAATGGTCACGTCGCGAAGAGGCGGACTTCTATCGTACCGTCTCGTCTTTCGGTGTTGATTACAAGCGCGATGAACAACGATACGACTGGCAAAAATTCAAAACTCTAGCCAAGCTTGACAAGAAAATGGACGAAACCCTTGACGATTATTATAAGGCGTTCATTGCGATGTGCAAAAAAGTTACTTCGAAAGTTGAAATTACGAAAGGTGCCGAAAAAGAGACCAAAGATTCAACCCCCAAAGACCCTACTGATGGGAAGGAACTCAAAGAAAGTTCACCTCCAAAGACTGACGGTGATCCCGATGTGCCAACAGAAGCACCTAATGAAGCTCACGCTAATGCAGCCACTGATACACCTCCTGATGCGCCTGCTGATGCACCTTCTGATATACCTGCTGATGCACCTACTGATGCAACTGCTGATGCTAATGAAACATCAACATTTGAGCCCTCCAACGAAACTGCAAACGATACAGCAAACGAAACTGCAAACGATGCTGACGAAGAAACGGATGATCAGGAAGCACCCAAGGCCCCGCAAATCAACGTCCACGTTCTCACTGAAGATCGTGCAGCTCGTTGTCTAGCTCGAATAGAATTCCTTAGTAAGATCCGGGAAGAAATTTTATGTCATCCCGAGCTTGACGAACGAATTAAGAAAGCACCATCTGCCGGGGAGCTTCCAGATTGGTGGATTTGCGGTCAGCATGACAAAGAGTTGCTGGAAGCTGCAGCCAAGCATGGACTCACACGTCTAGATTACAATATAGCGCAGGACCCAGATTTATCCTTTGGCAAAGTCATTTATGATCGTGCACGGAAGTTATTCGAAAGCCCTCCTGCACCAGTACTTGTGTCCGTTTGTCAGTTACAGTCGCTTCTTGAGCAGAATGGCATTGAGTATTACAAAGATCCCGAATTGCGGAGCGATTTCGAGGAAATCAGATGCATCATCAATGAACTGATAGACGGTGTCGTGTACAGGTTGGAACCAAAAAATACCGAAGACATCGTTGAAGAGATGTGTTCCGCCAGTAAAACGGAAATGCCACAGAAAGAATCTCAGTCAGGTAGAGACCTCGAATCAGAAATGACTGAGGAGAAATCAGTCGAGCCATCGTCTATCGGCGAAGAAAGTTCCGTAGATCGCGATTCACAAGTAGCCAGTCAAGCAGATGATCAAGAGTCGCAAGAATCTCAGGAATATTCCGTCAAAAAAGAGAATAGCATGGATGTCGATCCTACGGCTGAACTTGAGGCCTCACAAGTGCCAGAAACAAAACCGACTTTCAAAGACACTCCTAAAGAAATTGACCAAAATGCTCCTGCGATTACATTACTATCGACTCCACAATCGAAGCGCTCACGTCTCACAAGTTTCGCTTTGCAGTCACCTGGTCTATCATCTGCAATGATGCCATCACGCTTTCCTCCAATGATCTCGCAGCCATCGATATTGACTCGTAAGTCTGCCGCCAGTTTATCGTCACATCAACAGCCAAGTTTGTTGCATACACCGCTCAGCGATAAACTTTTCGGGAATCGGCCAACATCGGTGCGCTTGGCACCAGCGTGTGGTACTTCCACATCTAGATCCGTTGATGAACTTAAAGTGGCCGAAATGACTCCGGTATTACCAGACGAATTTCCAGAAGATTTCGGTCGCAATTTTGAATCAGGCGAAGTTTTAATCTCCATTCACACTGAGGTCGCTACAGTTAACACGGCTGGTAACACACCAATACCATTGTCTGGCGCCCACAATCAAGTGACGGCTAAGTTACGTTGGCCTAAAGATAAAACGTTACAGACGCGTCTCGAGCACTTGGTTCACTTGGTCGAGAAAAATGAATGGCCTGTGCCAAGAGTCGTACCTAGCGTACCGACGATTACGATACCGACACCAATAACACCTCTGGTCACTGTAACCACTTCCACCAATAACACTCCATCGCTCGGTGCCACTCCCATGTCAGCGTCATTGAGTGCTGGCGAAGTCCAGCCATCTCCGTCGTCTGCATCAGACACTCTGTTGAGTTCTAAACAAAACAAGGATCAACCTAGTGCTCAGAATCATCTTGAGTCAGAGGGTACACCAGATTCTCAGCAGACATCTTCCAGAGGACAAGTACGCGGCAAGCGCGGACGCGGCCGGCGCCCTAAGAATCAAATGCCCGATCGTCTAGAATCGAAAGCGCTCAACGATTCTAATAGTGACACGGCTCCTTCTAGCCAAAATGATCGTGCCAAACTCAGGAATCTATTGTCGCAAGGCTCAGGATCTCAGCAGTCTTCTCCTTTCGATTTTGATCCAACCGCATCGTCAGAACCACCCACTAAACCAAGTCGTGAAACACGCGCCAGCGAGCGCATCCGTGGAACATCATCACGGGGCTCACGTGACTCTGGAGGTATCTCGTCTCTGTTAACTGGTGGTTCACGATCGTCTGGATACTCTAGCAAATCGAAAGGTTCATCGTCCAACACCAATCCCGATCCACTATCGACGTCGGGATCTCAAAGCTTGACTGGTGACCTCAGCGCACAGGCATCGTTATTGAGCGCGCAAGCTATACAGAAGAATGCCGCCAACCTATTACCGCAGTTGCTCAATATGCAATTGGCCAATTTAAAACCAGAATTGCGAGATGCCATATTGAATGCGACTGCTGGAGGCCATGACAAGTCCTCTGTGAACTCGTTTTTGGCTCAATTGGCTAGCCTCATGCCACAAGCAGGCTCTGTGCCCAAACTTGGACAAACATCAGCAGGTGGACCACCTCCAGCGCACAGTCATGCTCAAACCGGCCATGGTACATTTAATCCTATTGTTGCCCATAGCGGTTCGAGCTCGACAACAGGTACCCCTTCTCGCTCTTCTCCAGCTTCCACAGCACCTGATACGCGTCGCGGTGAAGACCGCTCATCACCGATATCCATGCGCAGTTCAAGGCGCTCCGAGCGCTCGGCAACTAGCGGATCTTCTCATGAGCCAACTCCGGCTCACGCTAGTCGTGGTTCATCGTCTCGTCGTTCGCATCATCAAATGCATAATGCCCAGAGTGCTCCTCCGACCGGTGCAGATGTGCTCGATTTAAGCGCCTCATTACCACGCAACAAGTCTTCAGCTGGAGATAAATCCTCTCGTGGAGATCGGGAGCGTGGAGAGCACAACACACACCACAGACGCAAAGATTCCTCCCCTACCCGCTCATCTCGTCGACATAGAACATCAGCTCGCGAGCAACCACAAGAGCCCACCAAAGATGAAGTACACGCCCCTGACGAGCAACAACAACATTCTCGTGACCACGTTGAAGATTCTGGAAAGGAAACTCATACCGAGTCAAATGATAAAAAGGATAGCCAAGGGCGCCTCACCCGTGCAAGTAAGCGTATTGGAAGTCGCATCGATGCTTTGGCCTTAAATTTGCAAGCAAAGAAAATGAAGCTCGATGGAAGCGAGTCTGCACCGAGCGAGTCTGGCGAGGCTACTCCACCGCCCCCATCAACATCTTCTCATGCTGGCTCACAATCGCCCCCTATCACTAGACGTCATCATCAGCAGGCACCAATTGCGCATGGTGGGCAAAAACAAAGTGGGAGATCCAGTGCTGATGTGAAGGCACCGCCCGCGGCACATTCTTCAACTAGCTTTTCCAAGCTACCATTCGGTGGAAACGAATCGTTGCTGCTCAAGGGTCTTGCGTCGGGTACTTCCTCTCTAACTGGACTAATGCAACAACAACAGCAACAACTCCAACAAGCCCAGCGACCTTCTGACACACAAAAATGGGCCTCGGAATTCATAAAATCAGCCGAGTTCAAGCGATTGCTTAAAGACAATCCTAATCTAGCAAGCCTGGCAGCCGATGTCGAGACACAGCAACAGGCTTCAGTATCATCAATGCCTCAAAATACCGAAGTATTTGAACTTCCAGATAACAAAAAACGAGGCCGGAAGTCAGGGTCGTCCAGCGCTTCGAAAAGTTTCACAGATTCACGCTCAGGAAGTACTGATGCGTCTTCTTTGTTGCGCCAGACAATGAGCACATCATCTTCAAGCGCTACCAGTGCATCCAACTCGAGCCAAATGTTGCGGTCTACTGAAGACATTTACCAACAGTTACTCCGTAATCCTATGGCTGTCCTCGGTCAAGGTGCTCCAGCTTCATCTGGCCAGCAAATTTCTCAAGGGACGCTCAAGTATGTCGCGGAACTCACCAAGAATCCGGCATTTGCTAATCTTGATCCCAAGCTGATCGCCTCAATGGTAGCCTCGCTAGGTAGTGTCGGTTCACAGCAAAAAGCCAATCCGCTGGCTGCTCTTGGGGGACTAGATGCATTTAAAGTGCCCTTGAGCTCATCAGCTAGCGCTCTTCCGGGTTCTGGGGCTGCTTCACCCTATGGCAAATCGTCGCCAAGCCCAGGTCCGACATCAGGTTCTAGCTCAGGGTCTACCAGTGCTCGTGAGCGTAAGAGCTCCTCACGTCGCTCTTCTTCACTGTTAGCCTCTCAAGCTTCCTCATCTACACAACAGCAACAACAACAGCAGCAGCAGCAAACTCGGCAGCAGCAACAGCAACTATTACAGCAGCAACAACAAAATCTTTATAATGCATCACTCGGTATGAATCCATTGGCTGGTCAATCTTTTGGTTCTTTGAATTCCCTCAATCCCCAAGTGTTGGCCAATTTATGGCCCATGGCCAAGATGTTCATGGATCAGATGGGCACTGCTGGCTCGGTGCCCGGTGGATCGGGAATGAACGCGTCTAGCTCGAATCCTTCGACTTCAACGTCAACGTCAGATAGGCACAACAGCCGGCGTAGTTCATCATCGACGAATGCTGCCGCCGCCAGCGCGAATCAGGCTGCAGCCGCAGCCGCCAACTGGCAGCAGCATCAACAACAGTCGCAACATCAGAGTAATGCACCGCAAGCCAATCTGTCCAACCTGGCTGCAGCAGCTGCCGCCAATCCATTCTTATTCGGGCTCAATTACTTCAACATGGGATTGTCTAATCCACTCAACATGTTCCAGAATCTCAACTTAGCTTCGGCATTTGGTAGTGCCGGTATGCCCACAGGTGATCCTAATCAGTCATCATCGTCTGCGTCACAATCTGGCCACAACAAGGGCAATAACAAAGAGTGACACTCTTTTGCACTCAATTCGAAGACAGTACACTCATAACTAACGCCTCACCTTCAAAAAGTACAGTAATTCTTGCCATCAAATGCATTCTTCAGGCTTCAATGGTCCCATCATGGTTGGCTACTTACAATACAACAAAATACAACATTTAACATCGCTCCTTCTTTTACATCAGCATCAGAATTTGACAAGAACATGCATTGCATGCCATCAGAATGATGTCATCTCACATTTTATCAAATATTGATATGGGAACGTGACAAATAAACAACCATAGACCGAACTTTTGAAATTGTACTGTAAAAACTTTAACTCATGCCGACGAACACTAAACAGCCACAATGAAATCCCCAAAACAATCGATTAAATTATTGTATGAATTTACCTTGCATTTTTTGATACATGATTTGTTGTGTTTGAGTTACATTTGAATTATTCGATATGCGCTATTAGCTTTGTTGCCACTTGTCTTGTAAGTTGTTATCTCTCCTATCGTAAGCACCACGGACTAGAAAGCCAGGCATATCTAACACAGAGAGCGAACCCATTGTTCTCATTCTTTAGTTCGTCAGCCTCGTGAATGCAACAACAAAAAAGGCCTATGGGCGTTAACCTTATAGAGGTCTTCATGATTGCTTGCGTGCGCTTAAGGTACAAAGGTAAAGATCGGTGCGCGTGTTTGCACGTTCATGTGTAACGTGCCAAGAGGGGCGTTGCAACCAATCATGGACTGTGCATTGTCCTCACTATTCACGGAACATGTTTGATTTTGGTTTCAACACGATTTATGTTTCGCTCATCACAATGTTTAATAGAGTTGACTCTGCACGTCCCAAACTCTATGACCTGACAAATTGAAGCTGTTGTGATTGTGGCGCGCCGGCGCAGAGTTTTCACGGGCCCTAAGTGTGTGAGAAGCTCGGATACATATATTCGCATATATGTATATGCCCGGCATTTTCGTGTCAGCACACTTTAGTGATGAAATTTTGTCAGAATGTAATCCGAAGCTGTTGTCAGGAATCAACGAAAGGAAGTTGAAACTTTTGTTCTGAGGGAAAAAATGAAAAAGTCTCATTGCAATTAATCCATCCACTCGTACACTCACGGAAAAGACAGATATGATTATAATCCTAGCCAGTTGCCCCAAATCCACAATATACGTGAGGAATGAAATACAATATTAATATTTTTGCCGGACATATTCATCCTTTGCTCGCTGTCGCAAGCTTGGCCATATGAGAACAGGCGAGTGAACGTGAATTGCGTGCGTAGCATTAACAAAAACTAGAGAACAATCGCCAAGATTAGTTTTCAAGGAAAGATGCGAAAACGGCGCAAACGAAGCAGAACATCTATAGTAACAACAACAAAAGCACAATTGTCCAATCAGAATCACACGCGGCCTCGAATTGAATCCATCAATCAAGATTGGTTAAAGCAACCGAAGAAATAGAGCGCTCGAGACTCGAGTCCGTCGAGCTCGTTTTCGAGGTGCCTTCTCCCAGTGATGCCTAGCTCATCAACACATGTAAAGCAACTCATCACAGAGCATCTCCTATCCTGCAGCACAGCTCATATTAAATCATTTATATTATGGCCATGGCGTACGCAATATATGCTTCTGGTCTATGTCTTGATAGTTGCCACTCTTCAGGGAGCAGTCGATGGTGCTGAGAAGCCGAAAGTTGATTGTGCCAAAGAGTGTCCATGTGGAGTGCCAACAATTGTAAGTATAAGTTGAGTGTGCAATTGGTACCATTGTTCTAAAAGCCATTTGTGTATCAAATGTAGAATTCATCGATGAAATGTTAACAATTACATTACAGCCAGTTCCAGATCAATGGCTCGAAGTTTACATTGTGGGCGGCTTCAAAGTTTGGCACATCATTTTCATTCTAATCGCAGTGATCGTTATCATGAGTGAGTATCAATCTACAAGTTTTGAACGGCAAGTTTCTTCATGATCAATTCACAGAGTATATTAATTACAATGTTTTTCAATTTTATAGTCATTGTTTATTGTTGCTTCCACCGATGTCGAATACCGCGTACTAAGCAAGAAATCGAAGCCGATTCTATGCGCTCAAATTTGTGCAAAAAATTTCGTGAATACCTCCAACAACTACCTGTCGAACAGATCACATTTCAGGAAGGTAAGCTTAAACATAGCACTTGTGTGAAATTAACCTGTATTCTAGCTTCTATTAAGACTTGACGACACAGCTATCATTCTAACTGTCGCTTTATAGCTTTGAAAAAAGTCAACGATTTGGAAGAAATAAAAGCGGCCAACGAAGATGCTGAAGGCGCTGCATCGGGAAGCAAAAAGCGTCTTGGTTGGCTCAAATACCTTGGCAAAGATGATGAGCAAAAGCAGCAGCAGACCAAGGCTGAAGATAAGGAAAAAGACAAAGAGCGCGTCGATGCTACCAATAAAGACGATACCAGCAATCGCCTACTATCCATGTTTGCCGAACCGAAAGAGCACGCCAAAGATCTTATCAAAGGCGATTCAAGCGATATCGAGCGCTTATTGGGTGCCGAACTAAGCGGCGCATCGGCCTCAGCAGCCACTGGCACGTGCGACTCAAAGACCATCACTACCAAAGAGACGATAGAATCGAAAGAGATAACTTCAAACGATGACGAAATCGCAAAATTAGGCTACAAAGAGAGTGACAGTATCAAAGAGTTGCGCGAACGCCAGGGTCGCGGTGAAAAATTGAACAAAAAAGAAAACAAACGAATCGCTGAAGCTGACAAAATGATATTGCGATCTAATAAAGAGATTGCCTTGCTTGAGAAGAAGAAACAAAAGTTAAAGCTTCAGCAAGAGCTCAGATTGGCTGAGGAAGAAAAAGCACGCCGAAAGCAGCAGCTCAAGAATGAGAAGCGGCTCGCTAAAGAAGAGAAAAAGCTTGCAAGGAAAAGTATCTTGCCGCCAGGTAATGTTAACAGCGACACGAATGAACATCAGACTTTGGCAAAAGAAGCATTCAATGGAGAATTTATGTCGAATGAAGGAGATAAACTCAAGACGAAGCTCAAAACAAGAGCGAACAAGTCAGGGCAGCACGCGAAACAGGACATGGCTGATACTGGCAAGATTATAAGCACAATAGAACATTTGGATCATAAAGAGGTTGTAAAAGAAAAGCTCCGACGGAAACATCAACATGGTGTTAATGCCATTGAAAAGAATGCCAAAGATTCAGGCATCTCGCATCGACAACAAGACAAGGTCGTTCGTGACAGGCACCACCATGAGGCACGAGATAATCGAGACAAGCAACATCATCGTAGTACACCTGGAGATACAACTGTTCAATTGCAACATGAAGCAGCACAACAACAAATAAGTCACGAAGTTAAAAAGGTTCACAGTCGGCGTAAATTGGACGAACAATTGTTGTTGGTGCGAGACAGCCCAACCAAAACAATAACGACAAGAGATCCTTACACGAAAACATTGGCCGAGGCATCTAGGATGGTGGATGTGCACAGTTCTCACCATGGCACTAGTCAACATGAGCACCGTCGCGTTGAACAGAATCAAGGCGCCAACATTGAGGCGTCACCTGCGGCCCAATCTAGGCCCGCCGAACATCGTAAGCACTCAAGTTTAGCTGCAACAAGCTCGGCTAGATTGCTGGCTATGCGAATGGCAGCAGAGGGTCGACAATTGTCAGCAGCACCTAACACAATGACGACGACTAGATCATCACGCGGTCACCACGACTCGGTGCATATTATACAACAGGTGCCGCCAAGTAGTATTGATCTCGAACCGTATCAGAAAGACACACAACGCCACAGGCATCATGAACACAGGACGCAAATAACGTTGGCGCCAAACGAAACTCGAATCAATATGGATAGCATAGCAGACAATCGCTTACGTGGCAAGTCGAGAGATTCTGTCGACAAAGACAAACATCGCAAGCAATAATCAATATCAAGTAAATAAATTTGAGACTGATGTCTACTGACAACTACATATGTTGAAGTCCCCTGTGATAACAGTGTAAAATAGCTGTCGACATAGGTATCATTATCATGACATGGTCTATCCTTGAACTGCTATACATTACATCTTGTGCGGTTTGGACACGAAGTTGATGCGCATCACGCAATGCGCATTCGAGCGACACCTCGCGGCAAGAAATTGCCATGCTTCTCGTGCCAACACACCGATACGAACAATGCGCTCCGACAAGAGGCAGGGGAATTTAATTTTATCCGCTTTTTGTGTTCGCCATACCTGAATATACTGAATACTTATATCCAATATCGTTAGTATTAAGGAGGCCCGTTTCAAGGGTTAGTATAAGCAACAACATAGTAGTATCATCATAGAGGTACGGAATTCAATTGAGATGATGATTAGATTATTTGCTACTCTTTAGGACGAGGTCCAATGATGACAAACTAACCCACCAATTACCACTTGGAAACTGACTAATTGACATTCAAAGAATATAGCTTTAATATGTATCACTCATTACGTCGATCTAATCATTTGTAATCATGTTTCTCACATATTCGTTCCTTTTTGGTATTCTAATTCTCTCCAAACCTAGTAGCGATGAGCTGATGTCACGCAAGGGAGGTAGCAACCGCTATCTATTTTTGATAGCTGGAATGCTGGGAATGGCCTCGTCTGGGATCGCCTTATTATTTAATAAAAAAAACAATATGGTCATAAATGAATCGCAAGCAGTCCAAGAAGCCATCCAAGAGGTGAAAAGCAACAAAGCTGTCGTTGATATACTAGGCGGGGAATACCGTGTTGGTAAAGTAGAGTTATCAGACAGTTGGAGTCAAGTGCTGAACAAAGATATACGTGTTATATTACCTATCATGGGAATCAAACGTAACGCCAATCTTATAGTGTTTGGTGAGCGACAGCCTGACACTAGCATCAGGCTAAAGAAAGCCGAGATGGTTTTTGATCATATTGACGGAAAGAAATTGTTATTGCTGGAGAGAGAACCCGTCAAGTCGGAAAATATTGAGCCGAAACGTTCGCCTCAGCTGGATGCCGAGCTACGTTTTGTCAAAGTTCCAAAGTAGCGTTTGTTACAATCATTGAATAAAAGTATTCGAAGAACATGTCAATTAGCCGTGGGTCTAAGAAACGACTGTACGGGTTCAAAACAATTCTACAGTCGATAGTAGAAATAATTACGAGCAGGAAAAAGCTGTGGACCGAGTGCTCGACCTCGTACAGGGGTCGCGGTCTACAGTGTTTTGGGTACAACCCGTCCTTGTCGAGGGGGAGGCTAGATATCTCTCCTCCCATTCAACGCACTTAAATGCTTGCGTCACTGTTTTATAGGGCCTCTGAGAATGAGGCCTTCACGAAGCTGTTCTTCATCACCCTTCTCTCCAATATATCAATAAGTGTAGCCACCATTTTTGCAACATCGTGCTAGCACATACTGTTTGAACAACATTCTTGGAGTTTATTCATAAGTTATGATGTTTCGATATTTATCTATCTCTTAAGAGATGAATTGAATAGTACTCGTTGACGGCTCGTGGCCTCGTTCACAACAAAGCGACGCCGTGCGCCCCTCGCTGGCTAGCTTGTTGTAGTTAAAGCACATCTAAACTTTGTGTGTTGAAACTTCCACACAAAAATGTACTTTATTTTGCCGTAGCTTGATCAATCGACTGGTGGCTAGAATCGATAATTGAGCTGGAAATATACTTAATTTATGATGCTTAGTTCTGGCAATGCAAACGTATCAATTAAAATAAAACATATGATTTGAATCAATGAAATCGATATCAAGCTCAATCGAACTTTATGCTCAATCAAAAAATTTGAGTGGGGGTCAGGAATTGCAATATTCATGCATTAAGATCCTATGTAACGGCACCAAACAGTTACGTGTATCTGATTTGGCTCAGCCATAGTAGTTTTTCTCATTATTTTGACAACATAGCCAAAAAATGACAGGAAAAACGAACGCACCCACAGGACAGGTTGGCCGTGTTTAGTAGTTTGGTTTTCATATTTGTAGACAGGTCGCCCAAGCGCACGGAATACACACACACCATGGTTTGAAGGCACGCCAACAGACACACTAACACACACGCCGTGTGTGTGTTGTTGTGTTGATCATTCCATCGAGTGCGTAGTGTGTTGGTGAGCCAAGAGAGCAGCACACACACAAGCAACACACGCACACTCGCTAACATACGAACACTCACTCACACACACGCACAATCGCACACAGATTGAACACATTCGCTTACACACACACAATCGCACACACGGCAATGCGTATTTCTGCAATGCGCGAGGGAGGGCTGGCTACGACAAGAGAGCCAGAGTCGTCGACGACGACGACGGCAAAGAGAGCGGAGAGAGAGAGAGAGGCAGAGACAGAGAAAGAAAGAGAAACAGTGAGAGAGCTCGACTGACGGACAGACAAGCTGCTGTTGTTCCTGCTGCTGAATTACGGATTTTGCTTACAATATTATCCGAACCAAAAAGAAACGTTTGCCAGGTCGTCGTCGTCCTGTGTAACAGCAGCCAAAACCACAACAGGCCAAGGTTAAGAAATAATATTATTATCAGCCCGTTTGTTTAATCAGTCCCAATAATAATAATAATATTAATCACTCGATAAGCAATCATAATTTTGTCCCACAACACATTGTTTGTGTTTATATAAACTGCACTTATTTTTCACACCAACACACATCCAACAACAATAATAACATAACTAACATAGACACCAGCAACAACAGAGACATTATTATTACAACACTTTCATATTTGTATATGATGCTCACTCCACATCATTCAGCTAAACATCAAAAGGGACGTGGCACTAAGCGCTTGCGTTCGTCATCCAACCCACACGATGATGTTAACAATTCAGGCTACAATAGTGGCGACGAACATACACATGATAGGCGACCATTCGACATGCAATGGACCGAAGAAGAGTACGAAGAGAATGAGCGAAAGTTCGAGAAGAAAATAAACAAAAAAGGCTGGGTCATCAAGAAGATGGCCGAAGACGGTGCGTGCCTATTTCGAGCTGTTGCCGATCAAATTTACGGCGATCAAGAGATGCACAGTGTCTTGCGCAAATTGTGCATGGACTATATAGCCAAAAATTCAGACTATTTCTCACAATATGTCACTGAAGACTTTGGTGAATACCTGAAACGCAAATCGTTGGACCACAGTCACGGCAATCACATCGAGATACAAGCCATGAGCGAAATGTTCAATCGCCCCATTGAAGTGTATCATTATTCTAGCGATCCGATCAACATATTTCATGGCCTCAAGAACGACTGTGAGCCCATACGTTTGAGCTATCACAGGAGTGTACATTACAATTCTATTGTAGATCCATTCAAGGCAACTATTGGCGTTGGCTTGGGACTGCCAGATTTTGAACCCGGCTTGGCAGACAATACATTACTTGAGAAGGCCATGCGCATATCCGATTGGGAGGCCACTAATGATGCAATAGAGCAGCAGGTTGCTCGAGAGTCCTACCTTGAATGGCTTAGAGAAAACGAGAATCGTATGCTCAAAAAATTTAGGCCGTCGTCGCCCCACTCGCCATCCCAGATTGCGAGCAGCAGTCATTCTCAAACCGGTAGCAATAACAATACCAACAACAACAGCCAGCAGCATCAACCCAACAACAATACCAGCAGCAGCAACGACAGCGATAGCGACACCAACAATAACGAAAACAACAACAACAGAAACCCGATTGAAGGTTCATGTTCGCACGAGTGAACAACTTAAAAGTAATTATCTATTTGAGCCTAAATAAACGTCGTATGACATATATTTAAGGTGTCTCTTCGAAGCTTCATAACTATTATTTATTGCTACGTGTTGCTAAATATTCAATGGTAGGGGTATCACTTGACGTTGTACAATTTCTTAAGGTGCTTTCGTAAGGTTAGAAAGGGTATAGCCATAGCTGAGGCAAAATATACGGTGAACCCAATCGCCAGCAAACGATGGTTTTTGATGCCGAAGGGCAGATTGTGGCCGATGACTGGCGGTCCGTGATGTCCAGACATGCTGTTATTTTGTTGATATAGTTTTAGATGTGAAATAAAAATCGACAGAGCGAAAATTAGTAGTATAGATTGTGTACTCTAACATGACCTCTGTGGAGAATCCATTGGGGATCTGTCTGTTTGCTGTTCATTCGTGCGCATGCGTTGTGTTCTCATTCAAGGCGTGCGAACAAAACAAAATCTCTAGTGTGATTATCATGACCGTTCTATTTGTTGCTTGTCTTGATTGGTTAATTATTATTATCACCCCACGTTCGCGAAGCATCGTAACAATATTGTGCTGATTCAATCCATCTCATACATCACAAGATGTTGGTCTTCACTTTTGTTATCATTCCTGACAGTTGTAAATTCGATGGGCACGAACGAGCTAATTTCACGCGTTTGTCCTCTATCCAAACTAGTCCTCCATCGATGCAAATTTACTCACGCAGATTCACATCTCGTTCCTACTCACAATCACTTCGCTTCTCTGGAAAAGAATACCATTAGATTCCAGGTCTATTTGCGAAATTTCTTTGAATCGCCATCGAATTGAGCGACTTTGAAGAAATCCTTCAAAATTTTTCTTTGATTCCAATGCATCTAAAAGAGGTCTGATGAAATTAAACCGAACCAGCAAATTCATATAAATATAACTAATAATTTTCTATCAAGCACACAAAATTATAGGTCGACATTGTATTTATTAAGGCGAATCATTGTCGAACATCGGTGTCATCTTCCATCGATTGCCATTGGCTAGCTCAGTCTTTGCAAGTTGAGATTATCATCCAGAACATATCCCTTTCCAAATATGGAAAATATGGGCTTACTTCCGTCAAATCCTGAAACTTTATCGTCCCACCTGGACATCGTCTCTTTAAGGTGACTGAGGTCAAAAGATGACTTATCTTCCTCTTGAGTTTCGTCACTGTTAAGACGAGCAACTCGTCTCAGAATTGATGGTAGCCATAGAAGCCTTGATATGCCTCGAGATGGTCTGTTCGTGGATAAATGAGAGTTCTTAGGTTGAGTTATGAGTTTTTTCTTGTATGCGATTCGCAAGCGCTTCAGCTCTTTATTATCATTATCATTGGTATTATACCCACCTCGTCCTGGAGCCAGAGCTTGGGTCCACATCATCATAATCGTCTAACACATCGGATCGTTTCATAAACGTCGACGTTCCAAGCATGTTCGACTGCATGCTCGATTGTATGTTCGATTGCATTTCCGGTTGCATATTCGCTAATGCTCCCAATGCTAGACCAACAATTATATCATTTTTGCGCTGTTGTGCACGACTCTTCTCAGTCAGACGATGTCTCAAGCGACGGAAGAAAAGGGCATCATTTTCTTGAGGAATGAACAACAATAGAAAGAATACAACTGAGAAGAGAAACTGGCGATGAATAAACTTCTGATTTCTGCGTGACATTGTACTTGCGATACGTTTTATTCGATGACTTGTGCAACAACTGAAAGTTTAATCTACCTGAGAGAACATATATACTTTCTGCTTGTAGCATCGGTTCTTGGACACTACCTGTACTATGTGCTATTTCCAGAGACAAAATCAACCTATGTGTGAAATATCACCATCATGCAGCGAACTGCAGCATTTGAGAGATTGTGAGCTAACATAAAAAATGGTAACTCCTCTGCAAAAAAGAGTAATAATGAGACCAGTTTTTGCAATCTTTTAGCACAGCTTTAATACAACATTGCTTTCTACGTAAATGACATGTTTCTTTTGGAAAATTACTTGACGTTATACAATTTCTTAAGGTGCTTTCGTAAGGTTAGAAAGGGTATAGCCATAGCTGAGGCAAAATATACGGTGAACCCAATCGCCAGCAAACGATGGTTTTTGATGCCGAAGGGCAGATTGTGGCCGATGACTGGCGGTCCGTGATGTCCAGACATGGTTTGTATATCTTTAACAATTTTATTACTTCCTAGTAAGGTGAAAGGTTTATGAGCTCAGAGCAATCACAATTTATACCAACAACGATAATATCATTTATGGCCCCATAGAGTTCAAGCTAAGAATCACAATATCTGATATCCAGACACGGCGCGCACTTTGAGTGAACGCATGCGCAGCCCGATTTGAAATGTGCCATGTGTTTGGTTTTATGGATTCGAAATATTGATTGTTTTAACGAAACAGGCTATCTTCGTCTAACCAATTCTGGTAGTGCCTATTCTTAATTTATATTGTCTAAAAAACAAGCTGGCTAACATGAATGAAGTAGAATTCAACGATGACATCGATAGGGACCGCGCAATCGAAATTGCCGAGCGAGAAATCATCCGAGAAAAGCCATGGCAATTGAGAGGTGAAGTACAAGCGCGGGCTAGACCAAAGAACAGTTTGTTAGACCAAACGGTTCAATTCGAATATGCTACTCGCCCCGAGCCAGAGATCACGGAGGAGATCACCAAATCAATAGAAGACGTCATCAAGCAAAGAATCAAAGACTCAGCTTTCGATGACGTTGTTCGCAAAACTAAAAACAAAAAAACTGCTAAATACCAGAGACGCCTTGAAGTTAGCCACGAGAAGAGCAAAGTTGGTTTGGGCGATCTATATGCGCAAGAATTCCAGCGACTCAAGTCAGGCGAGACAAACGAAGGTGACAATCCTGAAGTAGAGGACATCAAGAAGAGGACCAAAAAGTTGTTCGACAAACTTGACGTTCTATTCTTGTACAAAGATTAATAGACTAGAGTTGCACCATGAGTCGATTGTTTAATTCTGGGATGTGACACCAATGTTGGGATTAGGCTCAAGATTTTTGAGTAGTTGATTGAGCCAATTTCTAGTGGACTTGTCCTCGCGGAGACCATTGGCGAACGTGTTGTCTTTTAGTTCGGCCGGTAAACATTGCTTGAGCGCTTCGCGTGCTCGTAAATTGTCGCTGAGTCTGAGATAGCATCTGATCACATGTTTCAAGAGTCGAGGTGATTTTGCATCGTTTGGTTCACGGGCAAGAGCTGACACCATGTTACCTAGGATCGTTGCCACATGATGGAAACGCTCGAACGTCTTACATATATAAGACAATCCTGTTTCGTCGAGCAAAATTTTTTGCAAAATAAATGTAGCCACTGTTTTGCTAAGTTCGCTTCCGCTTTCCATAATACTCAAACACAATGGTATGATTTCAGTAGCCAATAGGAAAGCTATCACTGGTGCTTCGTCTGTCTTAACCAATGCCCCGATAACTCCTAACGATGTCAGTCTTAGATATTCATAGGGGCGCGTTTTGGACGTTGATGTCGTATGTAATATCGGATATAAATATAATGGTATGTTGGCCTTTAATAGCAATGATCTGGTGTCAGGATGGGATGCAATACATTGGAACAAGGCTAGTGCATTGCACGCACGATTTGATTGGTGCGCTGATAAGGTTGGTGGATTCAAGGTGGGATATACATTGGTTACCTCCTGCAACAGAACAGTGATGACACCGAAAGAATGCCATAACATAATAGCGAGATCTGACACAATTTCGCGTTTTTTGCTTAATTCAAGAAGTGCATTTTCTCTAGTCTCAGGTTTCGACAAATCAATTATCCATTTCTGTATGGTTGCCCTATCGACAGTTGCAGTCGCAGGCTGTGAGACGGCCATGACGGACGGTCAGGAAAGATCGGTTGGTCAAGATTGTGTTTTTTGAGACGTGTGTGTGTGAGCGCTGAAGAGATATGACAATCGATGAAAATATCAACTAATTTACAAAAGATTTTCTAGTTTGGAAATAATTTTATCTGGAGGAAAAAATTGTGACAGGCGATGCACAGGCTTTTATAGTCAAATCGAATGGCGGAACATTTGAAACAAATTTTGACAGTTTAAACGTCGCGGCCTACGGTACGTTTACATGATGGACAAAACAACGATGATAGAATTGTTAAATAAAATCTTGGTATGTAAACAATTCTTTCTAGATCAGAGTAGAATGTTTGTTATACTCAATTAAGCAAACAGGAGTGAGCCGTTGATGATGACCACACAAGCGAATACCGCGATCACGACCTCATCGTCAGTGTCAGTATCATCAGTGGACGACATTGTCAATGAGTGTCAAATTAATCAGGTTCTTCCACGCGAATTGATTCTCAAGGTGAGTTGTAGATGAATAATCATGCCATGAATATACATTCCGTCTACACTGAAACGCCAGCACTATGATGAGCATTTGAATTTTGTTCCATCCCGATAGATATTCTCTTATATGGATATAGTTACACTATGTCGATGTGCCCAAGTGTCCAAGGTTGGTACATGATTCAGAAACGAACTTCCTCGGTGAGACCAATCTTCACCAGTCATATCCTAACCTGTCCGTAATTTCTTCACCGCATTCTAGTATTGGAATCAGTTAGCTCTGGATGGCGACAACTGGCAAGACGTCAGTCTATTTGATTTTCGAGCTGGCGTCAAAGGACGCGTGGTGGAATATTTGTCATCACGTTGCGGAAATTTTCTCAAAAGACTCACGTTAAGAGGATGCAGATCTGTCACAGACTCTTCCATAGACATATTCGCCAATAATTGTCGAAACTTAGAGGAAATCAACTTAGACGATTGTAAACAACTTACTGATAGGTGATTATTGTTGTTACAAAATATCTCAAGCTCTAGCCGCGTATACTGGGGATTGTGATCTAACTATCTCTCATAATTCCTCTCTCCTTCCGATCAACACAGATCTTGTCTCAGTCTGGCCAACTATTGTCCGAGATTGACATCATTGAATATTGCATCGTGTGAGGTAACAGATGAATCACTGATTGCGTTGGGTACCAATTGTAAAAATCTCCAACACATAGACATTTCAGGTTGCAACAAAATTACCGGAGCAGGGATACGTGCTCTAGCCGACGGTTGCCCAAAGTTAAGATCATTCATCAGTATCGCCTGCACCAACACTGCCGTCAACAATGAATCACTTCAATATCTAGCAAGTAAATGTAAACAACTAAGAACAATCAATCTTAACGCGTGCTCCTCTATAACTGACGAAGCTGTGATAGCTCTAAGCGAAAATTGTGATGATATTGTCAATTGTTGTCTGTCCAAATGTACCAACATTGCTGACCAATCTTTGATAGCTCTAAGCCAACATTGTCCAAAACTCAAGACACTCGGACTAATTGGTTGCAATCTGTTGACCGACGCAGGCTTTCAAGCTCTTACTAGAGGTTGCAAGTATCTCGAAAATCTTGACTTGGAAGGATGTGTACAAATTACCGATCAAACATTATACTATCTCACTTTAAATTGTCTAAAGTTGAAACGTTTGGTTTTGTCATATTGTGAATTCATCACTGATGAGGGGATAAAGCACTTGGGAGCAAGCAAATGTTTGTCTGAAAATTTGCAATTTCTCGAGCTCGACAATTGTCCCCAGTTATCTGACGTTGCCATAGGACATCTGGCAAATTGTAAACGCTTGAAGCGTCTCGATATATACGACAACCAAATGATCACCAGGCAAGCTATACAACTTTTGCTCGTGAGTATTCACAATGTGCATTCTACTTAATTTTCAAGCATATAAACCTAACAAAGTTTCTCTCGCACAATTTCTTGGTTCATGATTTGTGGATAGGCATCGTTACCTCATCTAGCGATCCATACTTATTTCCAATCACTGACGCCAACCAACACAAATCAGCCAGTGACAAGGCAACGCTTCTGCCGATGTTGTGTGATTCTTTAAGATTGAACAAAGCCATGAATAATTCAAGCTGAAACTCAAAAAAGGCATTAAATAGTGGAGACTTTTTTCAATAACTGCATTGCAGACATGTGACTGTGTATTAAAGTACGAATTACCGAACAAAGAGCTATTAGCAATACACATTGTGTTCAATAACAAGAGCTTTTATTTCTTTGTTTAAAAGTGTAATATGTTCTGCGGCAACAATTGAGAATCGTAGACGCTTTATAAGTGAAGATTATTCATCACATCAGGGTAGAGGGGTCTCTAACACAACCCGCAGAAATAATCAATTGGCTTGCGCGCTCTCGCAAAAAGTAAACAAACGGACTGTCGAGACGCACACTGGTCACGTTTGTTTCGGCCTTGTTTAGCTGTTGACCAGTTCGCTGTGCACTTACATTATGACGCCGAGCTGCTAGTGTATGAATCACCGGATCAAAACTCAAACCTGACTCGTCAATGTTTAGAGCCGTCGTGTGCAAAAGGTCATTGAGGAACAGTGAAATGGTTGCGTTGTCCGAACCGCGCAGTCCATTCAAATTTGCACTGTGCCTATCGAAAATGGCACTCAAACCAAGTTTGCTAAGAACAGCCGACATATGGTGATCGGTTTTGAATTGCATGACAGGCATGTCAACACGAGTATAGCTACTATTGCGTTCGTCCAGTGCTGTGAACAGCTCAGCCAGTGAGGCTCGTGGTGCGCTCGCCAGTGCAGCGATGTAACGCGTGAGTCGACCGCCGGCCGGGCTCAAATCGGAATTGAGGCGTGGCATGACGGCCACAAAAGACATCTGATGACCTAATGGCACCTCAACAGCCTCGAATGTCAATGAACGTGCCACTTTGGATTCGAATCGAACGCTACGCACGTGAGGAGATGGCTGTGATTCAATGAATTCAACAAAGTGTGATTGGCGCGTTTCATCCACGAATTCCATGAGTTGTCGCGAATCACTAATGATGTGTTCATTGTTCGAGTTATCGTCTTCGTCAATTTTCGAAATATCAAGTGCAAATTGATTCTCAGAAAGAGAGGGCCATACAACGACCTGACCTCGTGTTACGTGAGGCCGGGCGCGTACTTGTGACGCAACTCGTCTGAATATCACGTGATTCCAATCGCTGGACAACCAGGCGCTTGTGATTGGCAGCAGCACATTGTGCTCATCGATTGGCGAAAGTACCACTTTGGCCACTTTGCCACAAGTTCGATCTTTGAACCAATCGTTGACTGTAACCAGCGCCTCTTTAGTGCTGTCAGTTTGTACCCGTGTCACCCGTGTTGCCGCTACAGTGATTGGTTTAGTTCTGACCATTTGGCTATTGTTGGCCATAAGAGTGCCACCTACAGTGAGCTGCTCAAACTCGCGCGACGGCACATCGATACCGGCTGCAGCCAGCCAATTATTGGCCAACACTAGAAATGGTTTTGATTTTTCGTGAGAACATTGCGCCAGGTTGGGCGCAAAACGAGAGGCAATACGGCCAACGCTTAAGGCTAGCTCGGTGCTTCCTAATCGGCTATCGGCGTTGCCAGTTTGGTCGTCTTGGAGGAAGTCATTCAGATAAGAGGGAAAAACAGGTGCACTAGTAGGCGATAACAGTTGAGACAGCTCATGCGCTGTCTGTCCATTGGCTCCAGCCAACAACAGCGCCAAAGTGTGATAAATTGAGAAGGGTGAAGAGTATGAATTGCGGGCGCCGCGCGCCTCATTGTCCAATTCGGCCAACAAGCGAGCACTGAATACGTTGGCGTCACGAATTACGCGCTCGTCGTCAACATCACTAGCAATTGTGGCATTGTTATTGTTATTATTATTGTTGTTGGTGTGCTGTTTGCGCCGTGATGCGGTTGCCGCGCGCGCCGACGAGGCTGCAGCCGCGGCTGCGATGCTGGCCGTACCCGTCACACTTGTTATGAGCACATGCGCAGGCACATGCTGAATATCATAGAGACGTCGACTGGGAAGCTCTATAAGTGGTGGTGCTGTTTTATTGCTGCTGACATCTAAATGATTGTCATTATTTGAAGTTGCATCTAAAGATAGCGGTTGGGGTGCGCGATGATTGTTGACGAGCTGTGTGTCGTTGGCTGTGTCGTCAAGCATAGCGTCCAAGCGCCACCTGACATCGGTAGTCGAGTTGAGATTTGCAGTTGAATAATTGAAAGGTTTTATTTCACTCAAATGTTCATTGTCGCAGGTTGCGTTGGACGCTGTAATGAGTAGACATCTAGAGTCGTTGATTATCGAGAAAAATATGATCATGAATGTGATTATATTCTGATGCAAAGCGTTAATTTGAGTCATCTTGAGTTAGAGAGAATTGATGCTGAAAGATATAATTGTCTTGACCGCACTGTCATCGGAACTTCAAACAAAAACCAAGTAGCCTTGTCAACTAAAGTACATATCATTGATCAGTGACTCTGTGCTCCACAGATGATCAATCAATGAACATGGTTCAGGTTTATTTAATACTTTAAGTATGCACACGCTTGCTGCAAGTTCGAGTTGAGAGCTCGAACTCGAGTGACTTTGTATCTTAATCATCAGCACACAACTATGAAATAGAATTGAGGCAATCATGACAATGCACTAATTGGCATTCCATAGTATCAATAGATTGTTCTAGTTTGGTGCTTGTCTAGTTGCTTGTTAGACAAAGAGAGTTGAAAGTTTAACTTGATCACATATTTCATAGCCCAACATCCGTACAGATCGATTGATAATTATACAACGAAAACAGTATATTAGATAGGTTATATAAGCACCTGGGGAATTATACAGACACAGACACGAAATATCGAAACGTCGCCCGGTCACGACACTTCGATAATGTAGATGCCTGACACGACCCAAATTATTAGCTGAAGGCAAGCACCGTAAGACATGTTGAATAATCCGAATGCTGTCAGGCTACAGCACAGGCGCGGCATGTACCAAGCCTTGATAATGTTCAACCAATCGAGTTTTCTTGGATCGCCCGCCATTATAGAACAAATAGTCGAGTAGAGGAGTCGATTCTACGTATGCAATCGTCGGAAATAGGAGATAATTGACACATATTTAGGTTTAATTACTATGCGGAAAGATGGCTTCTCTCTGGCAATACCGTATAAGGATTAATTCTCGTGAACTTACCCGATCAGATGCTTCACAAGACGAGATTCCTATCACGAGTCCGACCGCAATGCTCACGGCACAACGAACCAACACCATTTGAGCCAACACAGTGCCAGTGTGATGATCGAGTCGCTTGTAAAATGTCCATGCCGTCAAAACAGTGACAGCAAACGCAACACTCACGATACCATTGATAACACTTATCATTTGATCATTAGAATGGACATACAACAAGTATCGGTGCAAGCGTAATCGGGTGCGATGTAGTTGTTCACACATTGCGTAGTCTTGGGCGCGCACTGTCGCCACATTGCGGGCAGGTGTTGCATCGCTCAATGCACTTGAACAATTGAGATCCGAATGATAACCGTGCACGAGACGCCATCGGGTGCGCTGAGTATCTCTAAGAGCCTTACATAGATCGTTATGGACGGATTTCCATTGTACCAACAAGTCGAAGTGATGAATGGCGAACAGCAATCCTAGTATGCTCAAATTCAACAATGGCATTAGTATAGCAGTAGCATTATCGGCTACATGTATGAATAACAACAAATAATTAAAACGTGCGTGACGTGGATATTCGATGATCATAACGGCGGAACAAAAGCTCAAATACAATACACATATGGAACAGCACAAGCCAAATAAGAAGCTCAATTTGCGCCACACCTCGAGACGACGATCTTGCTCAAGTTCATAGTAAGCGTACGATGTCAGAGCGCTATTGTCGATACTAATGGGTGGAATGGCCACCACTCGTTCGGGTCTCATTCGCAAAAATCGCAATAGGCGTCGCTCTACACGTGTACGGTGCCATTTCGCACGTACGAGCAACATAAACGCATGGACAAATATACGATAGTTACAATGAAAACGGGCCGCACTAATGCTCATATAGAGACCAGACGGGAACAGAATGTGCTTGAGACCAATAGAAGTACCGGAAGGTACAATTGAAGGTGCTTCGGTTGAATGTACCTCCGACGACGTTGTCCACAAAAACAATGAAAAACGAATCATGATCACATACGAATAAATGTATGTCGTATAAAACACCACTCGTGTAATAAATTTGTAATTCTTTTTCTTTCTCGACTCTTCATTGCATTGATCGTCTTTCTCGAATTCTTTCGTTGAATGATACGTTGATAGACCTTTTGGCAGAATCAACTCGATCATTTCAATGATGAAACAATTTACTCTGAAATACACTTCATTCGGTACGTACATTTTGTGACTTTTTGTCGTCGTCGTTGTAGCTTTTTGAATATTGCTAATTATACTTTACACAGGGATGATGAAAACATTTGTCAAACAATGACAACTATGTTGTCATTAGTTCATTAACCATTTGTCACGTTTGTTTAATAGATTTTGTCGATAAAATAGTACAGACATTTACCCCATTTTGTTGCCATAACAATACTGACAGTAAAAGGTAATATGCTGACTAGCTGTTCACACGCACAAATAAACACCACTCTATCTCTCAAAGATCCATTGCTTAGCTCGCTTGGTCGATAATCAATTGAGTTCCTTGATCACTGTGAGACACGCACTAAGTGCTAAAGCACTGAGTGGTCTCCCCTCACCACGCCTTTCTTTTGTTAAATCTGACGTCGACGAACCTACTTTTCCGGGGCTGAAATGTCACGAGTCTAGAGTTCGAGACAACTATCAATAATCGATGTTCAATCTGGAGCTCCTTGAAACGTAAGATTATTCCTCGGATGCGTTATATGCCAGATCGAAATCGTCGAAATAAACGTGCTCGCGACCGAGCTGGTGCAAATGATCTAATGGCGTTAGCCGACAGCCCAATGAGGGCCTTCGGCAACATAATTACGAGCGTGTCACGTTTCGAACAGGTGACTACGAGTAGGCGTGCGTGAAATTGCTGGTCAAATCGTAGATGATAAGCCAGAGCAGCGCTCAGCTCATTCGACCGGACGCCCCCGCTAGGCGCTCGGCTAACCTCAATACGTATTGGCAACGTAGCAAGGCAACGCTTAAGCGCAAGGCCACCACCAATGCCACCTCAATTAAGGAGAAAGTTGTAAAGATAGATAAATCGCTAACACCTCACTGAGCGTCCGGAACATTGCAAAAAGTTGAGCATTATTTTGGTGCTCATTTTGATAACATCAGATTCGTATCCACCTTGGCACAGCTAACGCGAGATATGACCCTTTTCGCTGTCTCAGTCTTATTGCTGCGAAGGCATCCTTGATACGGGCTTTATCTGCCACGTGATCGGACTGAAAATGTGTACTGATGCAATATTTGAGCCTGAGGCCGTGCTCTTTGACCAATTTCAGATCTCGTTCTGTTTGCCCCTAAACTGTATCAATCCTTGTTCGACCAACAAGTAGGTGCACGTTGATTACATCTTATCGAACAATTGCCCAAACAATAAACCGCCTCGTGTCAATGCAGCTATCTCTCAATGCGACAATTATTGTGTAGTCGAGTGGATTGTAGCCTACTAGTTTGGGCTTAAGAAGTGGGGACTCACCAATGAGAGACAAACATTTGGTACACCCTGTTGGGTTTCCGCTCAATTCATTAAGCACACATACAGGCTGTACGAGAAATTTGAATGTAGCGCTCCAGGCTGACTTGTGAGCGTGCGTGCGCATCGAAAATAAAAAAGAACGTCACGATCTGCTGGTTTGTTCGCCGGCGGCTTCGCTTACGATTTGCAATGAATGTGTGGCGGTGAGCTTAGCGAGAGAGAGTTAGAGGCTAACGTTGTTGAGTTGACAA